>BMAW01013343.1:417632-499607 GCA_019974015.1 Nephila pilipes
TTATTATTATTATTATTATATTTACTTTTATGCAACAAAAAAAATATGAATAAAAACTTTTACTTCTCTCCCTACTTTAAATTAAGCGCCTCGGCGTATCGTAAACTGCTTGTTACTTCCTACCTTACTGTATAAATGAAACCGGAGTAAAATGCCTGCCCAGGCTAACACTCAAATTATCATATGACTGCTGCAATGTGAATTAAGCGAAAAATCAAAAACTCAAACATTTGTCAAGATTGGTGTTTTCCGCTGTCCTACCCCCTTTTCTGGTAACCCCTTTATCATTGTAAACGTTTTGAACAAACTGACCTTTATCCTCATTTTGAAACGTAGATTAAGATCTCTGGAAATTTCTGCTCTTCCTCCATTCCAAATTCATTCGATAGCTTTCAGTTTCTCCTCGATACTATAAATCTTTTGTTTACTCTTTAGCAGTCTTTCGCATAATTTTTAATTCTTTTGGAAATCATTAATAAAAGAAAAAAAACTTTATAACTCTTAAAATTTCCCTGATACAAAATGATTGAACATACAACTAATCTTACTGACCACGAGAGCTCTTGAAAGTTATTTCATGCAAAAGAATACAAGCTGGAACATTTCACTTTCCGAGAGAAATATGGTCATCATTTATATATATGGTCATATTTATATATATATATATATATATATATATATATATATATATATATATATATATATATATATATATATATATATATATATATATATATATATATATATATATATAAATGTCTGCTCTCAAGTGGAAGTTATGAAGTTATACGAATAAAAAATTAATTTGAATTTCATAAAAAGAAAAAAATAAAAAATAATAATTATGACGCAAGAATGTCCAGAAGTAATAACATAAGTGATTGTTTATCGAGAGAGCTATGATAAAACGCGTAAAGTAGATGCGTGTTATTGAACCACGTATTAAAGGAATTGGACTTTAATAACGTGGTTCGTATGTAATGACTGATACTTCTGATTTAAGTGTCTGTTTTGTAACAGTGAAACATTCCAGCAATTAAATATGCATTGGAATAAATGGAACATGGTTAAATTTATTCTTATTTCGGTCTTTCAACCCTCCGTAAGGGAAACAAGAGATAGAAAAAAAAATTATTCTTCTCCAAAATAAATAAATAAACACGCATTTCATAACAAATGGAAGTTATTTGTAATATATTATAATAAAAATTGAGCTTGTCCTGCAATTGAACTTTGTATTATTCTGTCGGTTAACTTCAATAACGTCGTTAAAGTTTTATTCTTTCAATTAACAACTTGTTATAGATCAGAAATCATCAAAAGTGTCATTTATTTTATTAATAGCTTTTCAATTGCGTTCCATCATCAAAACAAATCTTATACTTTTATAAATCAAAGTAGATTGATACAGAATAAAAATTGTTACCCATAAATTTGTGGGTATCATTTTGGGATGAGGGGTCAGGGATGCCTTGGATCACTTCCATTTTTTTTTTTTCAAAAGTGTTAAATATGTGACGCTTTCGCTTCGCTGCTCAGGATATGATCCATTGAAACTCATTAAGTAATCAAGTAATAAAATTGTCATTCAGGAAAAGTTAACTGGATTTTTTTGAAAATCTTATAATGATCCAATAAATCTGCTGTTATTTTGAATGTGGAACAGTAACTAACTCGCTACCGAAAACAAGGATTATAATCGAGAATTTTACTTATATCAATAGTAAAACCAGATGCGAGTCAGGAACAATACTTATTTACTGGCTCCGAGTCAAAGATCAGCTTTCTGACGATTACTTTACCTCCTTGCTCCAATTTCGTGGGCTCTCTAATCTCACTAATATTATATAACACATGGATCAATAAGTTCCGAGACTAACCCAGAGATGGAGCTCGTAGTAAACCAGTAACCAAGTCTTTCTAGAGTACTAACCTTTGCTTGAAACGTGTCAAAATTTTAAGTCGATCGGACCAGAAACAGCTGAGTTATCGAGGTTGGAGTAAAGTCGTTTTGTAGTTTGTTTAAAAAATGGAAAAAAACGAGTTTCGTGTTCTGATAAAACATTGTTTTTTAATGGGTAAAAACACCGTGCAAGCAAAACAATGGATTGAAAAATGTTACCCGGACTCTTGTCCATCAAAAGCAACGATTTGTCGGTGGTTTGCCGAGTTTAAACGTGGTCGTACCGACACAAATGACGCGGAACGCTCGGGTAGACCTGTGGAAGCCGTTACACCGGAAAATGTGAGTGAAGTGACAAAAATTATAATGAAAGATCGTAAAGTGAAGCTCCGTGAGATTGCTGAGATGACACAGATATCATATGGAAGTGTATTTACTATCCTTCATGAAAAATTGAGCATGAAAAAGGTTTTTTCCAAGTGGGTGCCGCGATTGCTTTCGATGGAACAAAAACAGCAACGAGTCGATGATTCAGAAAGCTGTTTATCGCTATTTACTCGCAACAAAAAATGATTTCTTGCGTCATTACGTGACCATGGACGAAACATGGATACATCACTACACTCCAGAGTCGAAGCGGCAGTCATCTGAGTGGCGCACAGCTGGCGAAAGCCGTCCGAAGCGTCCGAAAACGCAGCAGTCAGCTGGCAAAGTCATGGCGTCAGTTTTTTGGGATACGCATGGCGTGATTTTCATTGACTACCTCAAAAAAGGTAATTCGATCAACAGTGATTATTATATTGACTTGCTGGTGCGTTTGAAGGAGGAAATCGCAAAAAAACGACCGCACAGTCTCGGGACTTATTGATCCATGTGTTATCATCTTGGCACTTTTAACACCTTTAATCTCTCTTTGGCGTGGTGTGGAAACTTTGGGGAGGCAAGTTCCATCTCGCTGTCGTCCTCATCACTTGGACAACAGCCTTCGTGTTACTTCTAGTGCGACGTTAATAAAACCAATCAACAAAAAAAAAAAAAAAAACGCTATCACTGTCTTCTTCTATTCGTTACTATTCTATGTATATGGCAATATTGATAAACGTAAGTAATGATTTATTTACATGGCGAGGTTCTTAAATTTAATAACGTCATAAAGTAGCCCAAAAGATTAATTGGAGAGAAAAATTTGATAAACCTGCAAAAAGTTTTCGTAATACATTCCGAGAAAAGTCTTACAAAGAAAAAATGTTTTCGATTACCTTATCTTTTTTTTTTTGCCTTACATTAAATTATATTTAGTTTTATTTTATTTACATGACGAATATAGAACAATACTTGTAGGTGATATAAATTTGCATAAAAAGCGAATGATATAAAGGAATTTAGAGAAACTTTGAGTCAAGTCGATTACTTAGAGCTTCAATAAACTAGAATAAATCCTGAATAATAGACTATACACGAGGTCAAACAACTATTGATGCGGCATTTTCAGTACATCATTTAAAATGTTGTATTGGTTATGAAAGCACATTTAGTTATCATTTTCCTTTGTATGAAATATTTTAAAAATTTATACCAATATTTTCTCAAAATAAACATTATGGGTAAAGTATAGATTCACAAAGCCGATAAGAATATTTTATTACTTCATTCTTCTCAGAGACTTACCTTTATTATTATCTTTACTTTATTACCTTTATCAGGCATTATGACCTCGAGGCACCCTATAGATCTTTTTTTCACTTTGGGTTTACTATCTTTCGTAAACACGAGTGACGCGACCCCGAGGTACCGTAGTGATCTTTTTCTATTTTCGACCTCCCTTCTTGTCTCCTAATTTTTACCCTTTTTTCTCATTTTTGGTTCGAACGTTTCGCCGAATCTCACATGGCTCGGTGCAATGTAGCTAGTTTATCTGGCTACGTTGCTTCGAATCTTCTTAAGATTCTCAGTTAAGGATCTTGCACCTTTAACCTCAAATTTCCCTCACTCAATAAAATTTTATTATATTTGTTCTACAAACTTTGTTTGGAAATTCGGATTTATCATCATTTTTTAAACTCGTTTGATAGTGTAATATATTATATTTGCTTGATTTTGATACTATTTTTATTTCATAATAATGATTCAGTAATTATAATTTAAAAAGGAAAATTGGTGTAAAATCGTGATTCCGTAGTTCGAGTTCTATCTTACGCTACTTTTCCGATCCAATTTCGATATAAAGAGACAAGATTTTTGTCTCGGTTGATAATCTACAATAAAAACTTTGCTTTCATTTTAACAGCGTATTTTTATATAATACTGAGTTAAAACGCAAGTAAATAAAGCTTTTATTTTTAGTAACATCGCATTTGGGTTGTTCAACGGACGAATGATTTTTAAATTCAAAATCACTGTCAGGTTGTAAAGAAACTATTTGTGTTTCGTATCACCTTTTAAATTCCGTATCCTACTCTGACATGCAATAAGCATCATTGCACAATTTTCCCTCATTACAAGCCCTTTGTGGAAAAACTGGGCATTCCTCAATGAATCTGTGGCGGCCCACCTTGAACCCCTTGCCACCTTCTCAACATGCCGAGAAGCGGCACGAAACACTTGCAAATTTCTTTTCTCACTTTGCCATGAGGCGGTACATTGAAACAACTCATTTCTACATGCAAACAACTCATTTCTACATGCGCAGTTATACAAACTGCGAGTATTCTGCTTGCTCACCAGTGGTTTTTGTGTTTTTACTCTCACAGCTATCAGAACACAATTGAAGAGGAAAATGATTTTTTTCTTGCATTCCCGATACAATTGCTGTCCTCCTGAAACTATCCAGCTTAATTCTCCTCCTGGAATAGACTGGATTTCCTTCTCCCAGTCAACATCCCGGGCTGCTGAGTTCATCTTGGAGGAGTAGAAGACATCTCTCACTAGAAAATTCATTGTTGTCTCTATGTAACTAACCAAAACGCTCTATGGTAGTTTTTTAGATGCTCGAAATTTTGCACTGATATCTATGAAGATACTCGACAGTTGTTCATCGTCTCAATATTCATTCTAGCATGATAACTTTATAATACAAGTTGTATCTATTCAGTTATCCATTAGCTATTAATTTTTTTTACAAATGTTTGAACTAATTTCATTTTTGCTCTATTTGAACGAGTGATATTCTCATTGCACAATACCTTATTAAGTAACAAATAAATTATATTTAAAGTATTAAATTACCCTGAATCATTTACAAACCTACTGATCCGAGCCAGTTGAAATGTGGTATATACTCACGTATACAGCTACCCCTTGAAATCTTTACTTACAAAAATTTTACAGAACATTCCAATTTTATAGAACATCTCTTAGGTAAAGCTTATATGAAAGAAAGGAACTATTTTCTCTAAGATAGCATTTTAAAAGAATTAATAATTATATTTTAAAAACGATAAATGCAAAACAAAATATTGTAAGATCCTTCTTAACAAGGGGGGGGGGTACTCTCCTTCGGCGCTGGACGAAACATCGGGGGATATTATTCTACCCCGTGTGTTATGGAGCGGGAGAGAGTTGTTGATCTTATCTTGATGCGGCAGTGGTGTTTCGAACCCTGGGTCCGAAGAATGTTGACCGGTCATTTTTTGCTGTGCTCTAATCAACTAGGCTGAAAAGACGTGTCATCTGGTTAATTTAGCGAGGCGTTTTAACTTCTGACGTTGTTGTAGAACAAAGTCGCAGCACTCCAATCAATTCTGAAGCTAAACGAAATGTTGTTAAATGAAGTCTCCTTAACACGTCAGTATTGGTGATAAGTGAAATAGAACCGAGAATAAAAAGATTTATCAGCATTTTTTTTGTTTCATTTTTTAACCATTATTGCTAAATGCTTTTTTATTGCATTAAATTTCACCACTTTAAAATAGGATCAAATGAGTTTCATTGATGGTTTTACACTTTTCTCCTGGGGCATAGTGGCGCGAAGGTAATCATGTTTCGGTGATCGAAAAGTCGCTAATTCGAATCTCGATTTCTCCCAAGACCATGGATTAGGATAACAAAGAACTGATGCTCGTGTTATCAAACTGAACGTAGAATTTTTCGGTTGAATGTAGGAAGGACGTTTCTTTCCATTACTTTACTTCTAAATCGCAGAAATATATTTTATAACAATTATTTATATGATAAATAGTATTTATATTAAATTAATGAGTGTTTGATGCTCGAATGTTAAATTTTTCTATTTCGTCAATAAAACCACCCAATCAAATACCAAACCTTTCTGGACACATACATAAACCAAAAATGTAAATTCTACAGGAAACGAGCAATCGAAATAATTTTGAAAATTCATAATAAAGTATACCCAAAATAAAAGTAAGTAGAAATATATTTCAGTGTAATTTAATTAATGAATGTGTGTGGGAAGATGGAACAATCACACAAATGAGCTATTCATATTAGTAGTCGAACAAATGTTACACTAGATATGCAAAATGAACTGTTAGCGATGGACTAGATATTTTTTCCAAAATTGTTTGTTAAGATTTTGTACTTGATTCAATACTTTTACTCTGAATTTCCCACTTTGCAAGGACGTGAGTAAATTTTAGCCCAGTGGTCATGGTCGCGAGTTCATGACCGGCATTGTTTCAGTCAAATCGTGGGTTGGAATTCTCACTCAAGACTCGAGTTCTGATGGTGGTGCTAATGCAAGTCAAATTTGTCAGACTCAAAGTCCTCACGTTGGAGAGGTGTGAAAGCTAGGAGTGTGAGGTACCCAGTACAAATGCTGTATTAATCACTTGACAATGCTTCATAATTAAGAAATCCGTCAGCAATAGCTTCTTGTAGAGCGACAGAGGCTCGCCGTTTCAGGTAAACACAGGAATAATGACCCCGAGATACCCTGTCGATTTTTTTCTTTCATATGGAGCTTACCGTATTTGGTAAACACGGATGTCGTGCTCCCGGGATACCCTTGCGATCCATCTCTATTTTTGATTGTCCTTTTTGTCAACCTTTTTCCTTTTTTCTTACATCTAGATCACAGTTACACATGATACGACACAGCATAGCCACATTTGGCTCTCGCGTCATGAACCTCGAAATTCACTCACTCACTTCCTCACTGTTCTAAGCTTACACACAAACTTTAATACAAAGATAATTGAATAAAAAGAATGATTTTTAAAAAGAATCATTTTCATGTTCCATCAAAATAATACGCTAAATTATTCTCCCTTTTTTCTTAAACAAAAGACAATTTATCTCATCAATAATAATTAACTATTTCCTAGTAGCTATTCTGCACTTTATAATCTAGATTTAAGTGTCTACTTTAATAATTACAGATGATGCGTGAGAAATACTGCACTAAAAACGTTACATCTTTATGCAATTAATAACTCTCTGTAACTTTAATCTGTTTAAGGTAGTCAATCGTTAAATTTGGCTGTTATGGTTCATTTTTATAACATCAGTTTTCATTAATAAATTCACATTTTTTATTATTAATTAAATGAAACTGTACTATAAACGATGATTCCTCTATTTTCAGTAATCCAATTTTAAATACAGATGTAAAAATTACGTAATTAAAGTTGGCTATTAACTAACTTCATAAAGTAATTTTAAATTTTTTATTTAAATTGAATTTATTCTTTTTTATTCATCCTATAATGGCAACAGTGTTTGTAATATAACCATAAAACGGCGATCGTAGCGGCCTAAATTACGAGGGTCCTGTTAATTTCATAATTATTTACCTTCTCGTCTTAATTAGGTCATTAATGCAAATAATTAAAACATTTTTCCACTATTAAATTTAAAAAGTGATCGAAATAAAAGTAGCAGGGAAGTCAAACATTTGGAAGATTGCCAACGGGCGAGAAACATCGTCGAATTAAAAAAAAAACACTTAGAGCAATCGGTTACGCCTCACAAGAATTGGTCAGCATTACGTAAATCAGTAATTAAAGAACGTTATAAACACGAGCGTATCTAACAGCGTGAAAATCTATAAGGCAAAATAAAAGAATGTAATTTAGAAAATTGAACTAAAAAAAAAAAGAAATTCCGAGTTCATCACCATGTATAAAGGTGAATTTTATTGTTAATTTTATGAATCTTGGGGAAGTGGATGGCGATAAAAGAGAGGATTTAAAAATTTGAAAGTACATTAAAAAAGTTAAAGTAAATTACCACGAACACTAATGTAAGCACATTGTAGCAATGTTTAAGGAAAAGTCTTTAATATGGATGAAGCTGTGAAAAATTAAAATTATATGTAGGAAATTTAGCACTTTGGCGGCGCACTGATTTCTCAAATCTCAGCTATGGAACCAATTGTGTTTCAATAATTTTGTTAAAATTCTTTTTTATGATTATTCTTTTACAGGTTTAAACACATTTTGTTACTTTATATGTATGTTTTTTTCTCGTGGGGGGGGGGGTTAGAGTGTCTACGGGTGATCCTAACAAGTAACTTATGTGGGAGCGAAGCGATCGTGAAATAAAATGACTGGAAGGAATCCTATATATGAAGAAGTGGTTGTTAAGCTCAGAATTCTATTAGATATCTAAAAGTTAAGAGCATTCTCAAACGATACTACCGAGGACAAATACTTTTTATCTTATTTTGCTAATTCGGATTCAATTTCGGAGATAAACTTGATGATTGAGCTCTACCAGAATTCAGTTATTCTATTGACAACAATACTCCTCAGGTAAATCTTGTAAAATTCCTTTTCTAAGAATCGAAACCAAATGTGAAAATCTTTTTTTTTTTCTTTTCTTTATAATTAGCTCAAAAAAACTGGATTAAATATATATTCCCTACATATTGTTAGAAATACTTGTAATTATCTGGTTATTAAATATAAAATTGATACTTATAATAATGATCATCAAAATATAGAATATTGTTGTATTAGATTCATGAATAAATCTTCTGTTAAAATAAATTTTAACAATATTCTTATTAAGCATGAAAACTTACTTTCTGTTAATAATATTATGATTTATGATAATAATATATTTTCTGTTAATAATATATGATTATGATGATTTATGAAAAGCTCTTAAATTTAATAAAAACTATGGTACATATGTTATATAACTATAATAATTGGAGAAAGAAAATTACGGAGTTATAATGAATGCAATTTTGAAAGGATCATAAATAGTTTATCAATAAGAAAATACTAACATGTAATTACTGGTAATCTAAATATTGTTTTTAGAGATAAAAATGTGAGAGAAATTATGAAAAAATATATTGGTTTTAGAAGTATTATTTCTAACTGCATAATTTTATTAATGAAAAAATTAATGAAGATATTGATAAGATTTTAACAAAATTAGCTATGAAGTGCATTTTACTTTTTGAAGTTTTTTATGCATATAAATTTTATATTAATGAAGAACTAAAATACTTGATTTTTTTAAGATAAATGATAGTATTAATATAAGAGATTTAAAAAGTTCTATTACAAGACGAATTCATTATTTATTGAAAAGGTACCAGGAAGAAAATTATGCGATTATTTGTAGGAAAGTATATGTTGATTTAACGTATAATCATTTGATTAATAATAAAGCCATGGTTAAAGTTAATAATAGTGACAGAGAAGATATTTTGATTTTAAGAAAAAATAGATTTTACTTTGAATTTGTTAAAATTTTCACATTTATTTCTGACGCCTAAATTTCACCAAGTTCCTATTAAACTTAGAACTGTTACTAATGGTTCAAATACTTATATAACTATAGTTGGAAAACTTTTACAAAAGATGTTACAAAATATTATTGACAGTTTTGATAAGACTGGAGTTATTAAAAATAGATATGAAATTATTAACTGTATAAAAAATTACTGTACTTATAGTTATGAATTTGAAGATTTATTAAATTCTATTGATTTGGATGATTTAATTATGGTTCTTTTGGCTAATTACGAAGAATTAAAAATTAATAAATCTTTATCATATAGGAAACTTAAATCTCTTATTAATCTGTTTCTGAAAGAAAACTATATTTGTGATAACTGAAAAAAGTGTAAGCAAAAAAAAAGATATACCTCAAGGGGGTCTAGTTATTAATAGCTTAACTAATATTTATCTACAGTTCTTTGAATTTAAATTTAGAGATAACAATAATTTTAAAGTATTTAGATATATTGATGATCTTATTGTTTTCCAAATTAATTCCAATATAGACCATATACCTGACTTGTCATTTTATTCTTCATGTTTAAATCTGATTAAAACCAATATAAATTCTCATGAAACAGATTTCTTAGCTGTTAATTTAAAAATTGTTAATAATAGAATTGTTAGTAATATTTACGACAAGAGAGATAATTACTATTTCCATATTAATAAAGTGTCTTCTTTTGTTAGTAATTTGAAGTATAAATATTTTATATAATTTTCCAATGAGAAATATCAAATTAGTTAATTTATCTATTAATTTTCAGAATAATAGGAATAATTTCTGTATTATATGAGCAAAGAGGGAGCATGTACTTAATTTTTTAAAAAGAAATTCAAAATATGAAAATTATAAATATAGCTGTAAATTATATTTATCTTCCTTTGATATTAAAATTATATTTACTTCTATATTTCTCCATGTATCATTTTTTTTATAATTCTATTTTTCTCTATTTCTCTCAATCTTTTCTTTTTAAATTTAAATTTTTTTTTCCAGTTTTAAATGTTCTTTGAATAAATGAGTTTTTTTCAATCCAATTGATGACTCTCCTTTAATTTTGCTTTTGAGCTATTTCTAATTCTCATCGATGTTAGCTTTTCTTATTTATAGTTAACTTTTTTAAAAATATATTTGATATTGTTTTTTAAATATTTTATTTAATTTTTGTTATTAATCTTAGTAGTAAATTTTTTTTATTTAAATCTAATTTTTGGTATGGTTGCTTTTAAATCATTCAATTAGTGTTCACTTTCGCGGTGATTTCTTTCATGATATCTAGTGGTAGGGTTACGTACGAATTTTGTAATGTTTGTAATATGAAAATACTAAATGTTCCATGAACAGTCTATCTTTACTTTTTAACATATCATGTATTTTGATAGTATCAATGAATGTTTTTCTTATTTAAACTGAACCGAACAAACATTTTAAAGTTAAAAAAAGAAAATGCCCTTTCTTAGAAAATTACATCAAATAGGAATTTGCATTTATTTATTTGAATATTTAGAAAATAGATACACGAAAAGCAAATATAACGATATAAAATACTCTCATAATTTGTATATAAATATTCATTACTGATAAACATACACTTTCATAAGCATTTATAAAATGACAAAAGTACATAATGATATAAACTTCTAAATATAAATATTCTTGAATACACGAAAAAAAAAATACAACACATACCCTATAAATCTTTATCTAGTAATATTGACTTATAATTTAAAAAAAAAAACTTCATAAAAATATAAAGCATGTATATCTAGGAAGTAATTATGAAAAGATTATGTAAGAAATACATCATTTTCTTACTTGTGCGATATAAATTATTCATTGATTAAAATATTCTGTTATAAAATAAACTGTGTTAATAAAAAAAGCTACTTAACAAAAATATTAAACGTCATTTCATTTAAATAATTCTTTCTAATATTGTTTTTATTCTCTTATTAGCACACTTTTAAAAATGTTTGAATAGTAATACTGTAAAATAGTAAAATATTTTGCTTTAATTTTATAAGCTCTGTATAAAAAGAATTATATACACGGAATACATATGTACAGAAAAATAAGACCATTTGATAAGAGTCAAATTAACTGTAATAATTAAATCACTAATTAATTTTGTAGATGCACTTTAAGACTTAAAAAAAGAACTTAAAAATAGAAATATCTTCGTGTCAAATTATGTGTATTCGAGAAACATAATTTAAGAGTATTAACATTATTATATTTTTGTGTATATATCGTATATAACTTATGCGGGCCAGTTGAGGATACCTCAAATTTTAAATATCCTCTGACTTTTACACATACGAAAAAAAAAAACATTTTTCAATCAAAACTTATTTCTAGAAAAATACATGTGATTCATTATACGATATCTTAGCACAAATTGTAGATTTCTCATTAAAGTCGAATTTATGAATGATTTTCTTTAAAAACTTAATTAATGTGGATTATTCAAGAATCTAAATTTTTATACCAATCCCGTTAATAATTTATCCTGAAGATAATTCTGCATAGGTAAACATAGCAGGTAAATTGTATTTAAACTTCTTTTCTTTAGGTGATGTTTTCTGCTAGATATCATGACTAGATAAATCGTCAAACAAATTATACTAGTACCAAGTCTCACGATAAAAAAAAATAAAAAAAAAAAAAGACTAGAAAGATAGAATTTTAAGAAAATGATTACCGAGCACAATTAAGAAAACTATATCTGAATGCTTAAAAACTAACACACAAATGGTAATTTGTTACGAGCATTTTGAATTCTCTCTATTGCAATATAAAATAATAAAAATTTATTTCACCAAGTCTTTTTCTAGTTCTAGCTACTACGTATTTGGTAATAAAATAGACTTGTAACTAATACGTATTTGGTAAGAGAATAGATCTGTTAAAGCAATCAACAGTTTGAAACGTTTCAAAGAATCAATTATTCGAAAACATTTTAAACAATAAGTTGTTCGAACATGATTCAAACAATTGATTATTCAAAAACGTTTTAAAACAATCGACTAAATAGTGATTGTTTAAAACAATTATTCGAAAGTATTTTAGGCAATTAACTATTCGAAAACTCTTAAAGCAATCGACTATTTGGAAGCACTTTAAATAGTTCTTGATTCAAAAAGATTTTGAACAGTCATCTATTCGAAAACGTTTTAAACAATCAACTATTCGAAAACGATATGACAAACAACTTTGTTTCTCTAATTTTGTTCATAATTAATCATCACACGTATTGGGAAATGTGAAAATAGAGCCTATGCATGGTTCTCGTTCATTTCCTGGAAGGAAGTGAACTCAGTTAAGAATCCTAGTTTCTCATACATCATCAGCTTTATGTCTTCTTTCTTCAAGTATTTGTTTCAGTTCTTGAGATGTGCATGTTTTGTACTGAAATATTTGAAATCAAATAATTATATTAAATTTAAAGAACAAAGTGAATTCATATAAAATTAATATTTATTCAATGAAATTGCATTTATTATTTAAACAAAGCTTCATATTATTAATTATCATTTAAACACACACACATACACACATATATATGTTTTTTATTTCTGAATTTTAATATTGTAGATCATTCATCTTTAATATGTAAAGTACGACACAGAAAGCAGCAGACGACGTCACACAAGTTAAAAAGGGAAGACGCTGCGTGAAAAGAAAATACCAAGAGCAAAAAAGAGCGACCAACTTTATTAGAACTTTCAACGGGCACCTGACCTGCGCGACAGGCCTAAAGCCCGAATCAGTACAGCTTCGATGAAACAAGAGAAGTGAAGATTGTACATTGTTGAAATAGATATTTACAGGTACATTTTTACAGGTACATTATTGAAGGTACATTGTTGAAAGAGAAATTATCTTCCAATCGGCGTCGCATTAGAGTAGACTGGGGTGGAAAAGGTGGGTATCTAATTAGAATCGTTCTTCTTCTTTGTGAGGTAGGAGGGTGAAATCTTGCACATGAAGATGGAGAGAGAGTTCGTGACGTCAGGAGAGAGATGAGGAAAATTCTTGATTTTGCTGTACAGTTCATGATGGTTGAGAGGAGAAAATGCTATTGGTTGAAGTGTGCTGCTCTTATGGCTGCCCTATTGTAAAGTGAAGTCGGGGTTGGAACTAGTCCAGAATGGGGTTTTAGAGAACTATGAACAGGGTATAATGAAATTTTAATAAAAAAATTAATAAAAAGATCAAATACTATGGTGGATCATAGAAGTCAAGGAGAATAGTTATTGTCCTTTTAGTTTTTGCATGAGGTTGATAAAATTCTAAATTCTGCTTATTGATAATCTGGCTGTCTTGAAGGGATTGAAGAAGTTGATTGAGATATCTTGAATATGCTTGAGAAAGGTCTTGATATTGAAAAAGAACGATCAACGGTTAGCGCGAATTTTTTACACGTGGGAAAATAGGGAAATCCCGAAATTTTGCAAAGCGGATGTGATAGTTGAGGTTAATGAGCATATGAAAGTTAGTTGGTAAATTTGGTTAATTGTTAAAAATTGATTAAAAAGAAAATGAAAGTTAAAAAGAAGAAAAGAAAATAATTATGCGAGTTCATCACACACGCGCATACACACAGTCAAAGGAATAACTTTAAAATTATTTCGAAAAATATTCTTTAATTTATATTTTATCATTAATTATAAATATAATTGACGGAGAGCAATTAAATTAAAGGAATTTAGATATTTCAAATGCTTTTTTAGATGTGCAGAAATTCATTTATTAAAAGTAACTTTAAATGGTGTTAAAGAAGAAAATTCCTTTTATACATACACCCGACATGTTCTTTTGAATGAGGAGAAAGTTGTGAAGTTTGGCTCCTTCTTCTCCGAGGTATTTTTCCAACTGAGGCTTCTTCAAGTTAAACAGCATTTCAGCATTCATAGGCTTTAAAATCTCCATGGCCCTTACAAATCAAACAGAACAGTTATTCTTATCGAAATTTAAACATTTCTTACGACTAAGCACACACAAAAAAAGAGATAAAGTCGAGACGCGGTAGTTTAATCGAGCCTTTAAAAAAAAAATTGATATTTTACTTTCCAATATTATTCACTATTAAATGTGTCACAAATAATAGTTTAAGGAATAGCAAGTCACACACTGGTGATAAACAAGTTATTTTATTTAGATCTGCGTATAGTCCTTAACCCACTGTATCTGTAGCAGTGGTCTCTTACGATCTGATCTTCCACATATCTTGTGATCTAGTGTTTACCTTACCGAACCAATTGGATTAGAATCCTTAGAGGATTTAAAGATGAGGGTTTGAGTCCTTGACCCTCAATAGATCTTTTCTTTAGTAATTTCTCATTTTTGCAAAAGGGCCATTATTCCTTAATTTTGATCGCTTCGGCTCCGCTATGTACCACTAACTGAATTCGAATTCTTGTATTCAACGTTTCTCGACTTATATTTGGATTTCTGTTTTCTATATTTCAAAAATTCTAATCTAATATACATAAGTCACGTTTCATCCATTAAGGAGGACCAACAGTTCAAATAACGTAACCCAAAAAGTTCAGTGCTAATTGATGGTGGAAATATGAAAGAAACCACGCAATAAAATTATTATTCTATAAAAGACTAACATATTTTTAAAAAATAGAATTTAATGCTATTTTTATTAAATAAATGCTAAATATAATTTAGCATCATTTATTTATTAAATATAATTTAATGCTGTTTAAAAATAGAATTTAATGCTATAAAGATTAAAAGCATTCAAAAAAATGTAACATTCTAATGAGGACAATGAGATGATGACTCAAGTTTTGTTCTCTGATTACAACTCAAAAGAGTGAAATCCGTCGTTGATAGCCAGTTATCTAAATCAATTATGATAGTAATCAAATCAAACAAGAAAGGAATAATATATAAGTTGGTGTGATAAAGGAGATTTATATACAAAAAGAGAAAAACGTGAATGTATTTTTATTCTACTTAAAAAATGGTCCAAATTCTAGAACTATTTTAGATCTACTTTAAAATACAGAACAGAATTTAAGTACAGCTTATCATGAAATTTGAGAAAATTTCCACAAACTTAAATGTTTTTAAGTAATATAGGAATCAAAAAGTTGAATTGTTCAGTAAAAATTTAGTTTAGACGACAAAATAGAATAAGAAATATAATATGCGAAACGTATCGAAAGTGAGTCAACTTCAGGAATTCACATTTTTAGGTACATGAAGAATTTATAATCCTAAGATACACGAATCATCTTTCATTTCTCCCATGAGATTTGCTGTCTTTGGTAAATGCGGGTGACGCGTCTCCGAGATGCCCTAGTTAACTTTCCCTATTTTCGACCCTTATCAACCAATACTTGCCTTTTTCTTCTTTCCGTCCATTGCCTTTCGTCTAGATTACAGATATACATTTTTAACAAATATTTTCATGATGAATATAATATCTGATAAATTAACGAGTGTTTGACGCAGCTTGTATAAATATGGTCCTTTCGCCAATAAATCTAATCAACCAAATGCCAAATTCTTTTGTATATATATAGGAAACAAAAAGATAAGTTGTACAAGACATGGACAATTGAAATAACCATGAAAATGTGTAATTTTGTACACACAATTAAAAATAAGTTGAAATATATTTCAGTGTTATTTGATTAATGAATGTGTGCGTATGGAATAATCATATACTTTAATGAATAATTCTCATATAAGTAGTTGTAATAATGTTAACCAGAGGTGAAAACGGACATTTGGCGAAGAATTGGTGCCATATGGATGCCAAATAAAAACTAACCTATGAGTCCATATCACATTTATTTTGGAGTCGTTTAATAGATGACAGCGCACAATCGTAACGCTAATTTACCTTAGAAATGTAATTTGTTGAGAAAAGCAGGTACTTTTTGTATTACCCTCTTTTAATACAAGGGTAATTAAATAAATCGTACAATAATCGTTCTTCTCTTTCATAGAAAATAAACATAAACAAAAAAAATTACAGCAAATTAATTGTAAGAATAAAAAGGAAAATATATGAAACTAACTCTTCCGTGAATCCTTTCAGTTCCAGCCAGTGCAAGACTTCAGATTGAGGGGACTTTGATGTGATGTAATAGCAATCCGTTGTGTTGTGCTCCGGGCACGTGATCTTTTTCCATACCTTCAGCCCTCTCTTTTGAGCAATAGAATTTCGCAACTCTTCCTGAAAAAGTTCGAGAGCAGCCTCGGAAATCTGGGCGTCAGAATATCTTTTCGGTTTTGCCTTATTGCCATCCTTCGAGGTAGATCCTCGACTGGTTTCTGGTGAATCGTATTGATTTCTACCGATAGGTGTCGATACTGTCTGCGATCTGGGTAAAGTGGTAGGTCTTTCTTCCTGTTTCTTTGCACTGAATGTGGATAATGCTGCATGGTTTGGTATAGGTGATTCGTTCTGCTTTCTGCTCGATGGGGAGGAGATGAGGTGGGGCTTTGGTAACATAGGAGCGCTGTTTGCTTCGAATCTCTGGTCTTCTGTTCCTTTGGGTGGACTCGTTTGCTGATCTAAAACGAGATACATAAAAATTACCCTTTGACTGTGCAGTGAGTAACCATCGAATCATTTGATAGGGAGCTATTTGGAATCGTAATTTTTGTTTACTCACATAGTAAAGAACATTGTCTCTTAGCGAGATTTTTTTTTTACTTTAAAAAATATTCACCTAGCAAAGAGTAAAAATGCGAGCGTCAAAGATAATTATGACCTTACAATTGACGCGAGGTAGTCAAGTGAAAAAAATAGGTTACCTTAATTTAAGACTATTTACTCTCTTGTTGCTTTCCACTTGAGGAATAGATCACCTGATGTGTGCCGAACCAATCATTGATCGATTTTAACAAGTTGCACGAAGCGGGTTTTTCCTCATAGGCGAAATGGAATCTCGCAAAATATTTACTCATCCCTCAATGTTTTTCTTTTTGGCAAGACAGAAGCTTAAGGCTTCTGAAAAAAGTTTTAAAAAGTATCATATCTACCGTTTCTCGAACCACATGCTTGAGTAGAATACATGTATGCGTAGAGAAAATAAAATAAAACCATGTTTAAGGAAGAAAAATTAAATATGTTAAAGAAAGGATAAAATAAAATATACTAAAGAGATAATATATGTGCTTAGATTCACAAGCTAACATGATCTGCATAACTATGAAGTCTGCCTATAAAGTAGCTGAAGTGGTTTGAAAAGGATATTTATTTACAATTTATAGCAAATTAATTGTTTTTCACTTTCAATATATTCCCCATGGGCTCTCACGCATCAGCTCATTCTTATTTTTCTCTGATCAAAAGCGTTTGCAGTTCATTCTCTGATAACAGTTTTAGTAGCTGTGATTTTTTTCTTCTTAATAAACAATGATTCAAATCGAGTTCCTTTCAGCATAGGTTTTATTTTTGACAAACGGAAAAGTAACAAAGAGTTCAATCATGGGAATAAGGAGGATGTTCCTGTCCGCAAACAATCAGCATTAATACAAAGGAGTGAATATATGTGGAGAGAAAGTATTGGGGAAAAAAATCGCCCAGAACTCTGGCAAAATGGTTTCGTTCTGAATCAAGATAATGCACCTGCTTCACGAAGATGGTTTCGTTAAAAAAAACAATTGATTGTGACAATGGAATGCCTCCATATTTCTCTGATTTAACACCTTGTAGCTTTTTCTTTTGCCAAAAACAAAATCTGTGTTAAAACGAATCCATTTTGAATCACTGGAGGTTATTAAGAAGAAAACGCCACAGCTGTTAAAACAATTATCAGAAAATTATTTGCAACACTCTTTCAACTACTGAAAAAATGAAGGGTTCCATGTGTGATAACCCGTGCGGAATATATTGAAGGAGACAAGTTATAAATTGTAAATAAATATCCTTTTTTAAAGCCGTCCCGTTACTTCATAGATTGGCCTCATACCTATAATTGATATGTTTTTATATTAACTGTATTGCTTCTGATTTGAATTAATCTTCAATTCGTCCAGTTCGATACCAACTATATAATTCGGGACCTTAGAAGGAATAATAATAAACGCTATAATTCTTTCACAATAGTTACGTACATTTTACTTAGACCCATCGAGAAGCGGGAATAATGCATGTTCAGTTCGTCAGGGTTCAATGTCTTCACAATGTAATGTTATGGGTATTAGGAAAGGGAAGTGCCAACTCTCTCTCTCTCAGGTGTGGTTCAAAATTACAATGTCTGTCCCTCATAGCCCTCGTGCTACTTCTAATTACGATGTTAATAAAGATCGATCAAGGCTTTAAAGGTTGTTGCCTTTCTGTCAGAGGCGAAGCGAGACATTTTTCATAGGGAGGGGAGGGCGGTTCGATTCATATCTCGAAATTAATTTCAAATTTCATTGTTTATTTTCAAGGCGAAAAGAATGTTTATGGAGAGAACGGAATTTCGAGTACTAATTTTTTTCTGAACTTTTTTAAAAAGAATTCAGTATAAAAAAGTTTTAGTTTTGAAATTTCAGTATACAGCAATGATTAGGGGGAGGGGAGTTATCCCCACTCGTGCTTTCTGTCAAAGCCACCCATGTTACGTCGTTGTCTTCTGTCCAAGAGTAGCACCCAAAACGTACAACACATTTCCAAATCGAAAAATGATCTACTTTTCAAATAAGTTTTAACTGTTATTAATATACATATAATTATTTATAAGTATGTCCCCTTAAAATTTAGAAATTTTTTTAATGAGATCCATTTTTATGTGCAATATAACTATGCATTCTTTTTCCTTCACTGTGGTTTGGAATGACCATTTATAGCACACTTTCTGTTTTTAAAAATTCAATAAATCCGAGGGGTTATTATATGTATTTGTAACTATGTGTCCTTAAAATTTAGATGCATTTTATCAGTATTTATTTTTTAACACTCTATAAATATGCGTTTACTTTCTATATTGTGGTTTTGGAATAAGCGAAAATAGCACTCATTCTGTTTTAAAAAAATTAAAAAATGTCTCACATTTCATTGGAGTCGCATACTCGGACAGGTCGTCGAAGTCTGGTGGAGGAGGTAGCCAGTTGGGAGGAGAATGTGGAGGTGATGGATGGAATTTTGGAGAACCAGGTCCCAAATATTCGGGAGGCGGTGCTGGTAAAGGAATATCGTCTGTACTAGGGGAAATTTCGGGTATCCTTGGAATACCTCTCCCGCCTGCTCCTGAAAAAAAAAAATAAATTTAAAAATTGATGATCACTTAAATGACATAGCTGAATTCTTCCTTCGAGTAATTTTGAGAGAGAGGGAGTTGCTTATAAATTTTTTCCGTTAAGGTTACACAAAATTACATTTGATTACTGACAGGATTAGTAATATAAATAAAAGGAAACGAAAACTTTACAAATTCAAAGCAATCTGAAAAATTGCAGATGCAATCAAACCGTTGCAATCTGCAAAATATTGCAATGATTTTGGACCGCATCCTTTCCATATTCCTCTTTTAGGTATTATAATGTCTTCTGGTTTTTTTTTATTCCTTCTGCAAATGCCACTTCCTTAGTTATTGTTGGGATATTTTTTCATCTTAATATTTTTCATAGTTTTAGTTGTTTTCCAAGTTCCTTTTGAATACATATATGTAATGAATTTAAATGTTAATTGGTAAGTAAAAATACAAATTTTTAGACTTCTTAGTTCTAAAGAAGACACTTTTGTTCAATCAGGATTATTTATTCATTTCGTTGAGAGAAAGAGATATTGGCAATAAGTATCCATAATAGAAATGGAAAAGGTAAGAGACGCAGCTCCCCCGTCTCGATTACATCGGAAGAGCGTCGAAGAATGCGATTTTTACCATAGAATCGATTTTATTTTCGGCATTTCCCCCGATCACGTGAAAAAAGATGAAGGGATAATAAAGGATTTCCATGACATCTATCAGTGGAGTAGGGATTATTTCTAACAGATTTATGACTATGGGAAAGTTGATTCACCAGATTTTATGAGCGCGAGAATCGCATAAATTAAAGGTTATTTTGGAAATGGATCAGAAAATAGGAATGAACTCTTTACTTTTGAGTTAAGAAATGGGAAAAATTAGAAAATTAAATTATTTTTTCAATGAAATTATCACAAATTTGTTTAATCATTACACACACACAGATATATATATATATATATATGATCTCTAACATCTGTTTTATGGCCAAATTCGGCAACTTGGCGACATTTATTGAACACATTTTTCTCCAAGTCTGTCTCCAAGTTTACCTTTACCTATTTAGCATTACTGTCTGGCGTATTCCCTTCCTACCTGTATATTATATATTCCCAATGAATATACGTTAGGAGCTTACGTTATTTAGATTACAAAGGATTCATTATCTGAAATTATCCTAGTGATATTTTTTTTCTAATATGTCTCCTAATTTTCTAATTCTTACTCTCATTGTGTGGTAAACACGGGTGACGCGCGTCTCAGGAATACTCTAGTGATTCTTCCCCATTTTCGATCCTTTTTGTTTATTTATTTATACTTTTTTTGCGTTTATAATACAGTCTGAAGAATTTTTTTTCCTTCTAGAATACAGTTTGAAGAAATTTCTCAATCAGATTCGCCACTTGCATCATAAATCCTGACATTCATTCTCTCAACCCTCTGGAAGTGGCGTGATAAAACAACGAATAAAGCCAAGCAAATTTAACAAAATATTAGATATTTCTTTTAATTCAAAAAGTAAAAAGTTGTTTGTCAGTACTTTACGAAATCAATAACTTAACCATTATTTTTTTAAAACTTTTCGTGTAAAAAGGATAAATAACAAATTTAATAATTTAATTTCAACTCAGTTTTAACATACTGTGTGTTCCTTTTATTCAATAACCGTTAAAATCGTTTCGAAAGCAGATGTACTCCCAAGCAGTATTTCTCAATTTCAGAAAGCTTTGCATCAGATTCCCGGAAGCGAAGGGTCGATATTTGTCTAATTTTGAACTCAAAATTGACTTCGTCGAAGTTCAAAAGGAGACTTTTCTTCCGTCGCGATGAATTTGCCTAAACAGTATATTTCTAAAATGTTTTCAATTTAATATTTTCAAAGACGTTTAGAATATTTATGTAGCCTATAAAATCACACGTTTCTTCAGCGTCAATT
Organism: Nephila pilipes; assembly: GCA_019974015.1. Classification (NCBI taxonomy): domain Eukaryota; kingdom Metazoa; phylum Arthropoda; class Arachnida; order Araneae; family Nephilidae; genus Nephila; species Nephila pilipes. The sequence goes on from BMAW01013343.1 coordinate 439,381, forward strand.
TGAAAAAGTGGTTAGAAAAGTAAATAACATCCTCTCAGTTTTTTAATGGACAGCAGAATATTACTATTTGCTTCTATTTTTTATTTCAAATAATAAAGTCAATTATTCGTTCACACAATATATTCTTATTTTATTTTTTGTTTATATGTGTGTGGCATTTGTTATGTGTATATGTTTGCTTATGGTATATATTTTGCTCTGAAAATGCGAGGTAAGTAGTTTGAATCCTTCATGTGGGTCTAATTTTCTTTGAATTAATCTTGCCTGTAACAGTTTTTTTTTCCATGGTTTATACGAGTATATTTTTCTCGAGGGTGGTTCAAAAAGTGAGGGGAAGACAATGGGCTAGCTCGTTGTAGTATTTTCTATTTGTCGTTTTCCCTTATTCTAAAAAAATAAATGAGTGCGACTCTCTTAGTATCCCAAAAATCGTCGTTATATCATTTCCAGAAAATCGGTTCATCTTCGTTTTCTTTGAAGTGAGTTCACCAAAAGCAATCGACTGTTTTGTTTGTTGTCTTCCAGTATATTATAATAATTTCAAGACTAATAAATGGTGATAAATCGACGCGGCAGCATTCGATTTTAAAATCGGAATCAAATGGCTGCCAAATATAATCTAACCTAATAATTAAGTGTAACATTTGTTTTTATGCCGTTAAACAAATAGCAACAAACAAACAGACAATAGTAATACCAACTTTCTCTCGCAATGCCTTCTGTAACCAAAGGCAAATAATTTTGATCTACCCTCCCACATTCTGTACTCTGATTTCTCCTCCAACATATTTTCTTCATCTTTTTGTATTATATTAGTCATCTGAAGAAGTGAAATATAAAAAATTCATATTTAAAGATGCAAAATTGGGCAGCAGGGAAACATTCGAAGGAGAAAGATAAGTATAACTTATTAAAATAAACTTCAAATTTTATGAGCAAACGGGAAACTAAGCTTATTCAAATCCGTTTCTGGCTAAAATTCAAGTCATATTGGTTAAACCATGTTTATAATTAATTCATATAGCTGCTGTAGCAGAGTGATCCTGATATAGAGCAAGCATATATATAAAATAAAATTATTTATATATATGTAATTAATTTTATTTTCCAATGTACTGTAAAACCAGTTTCTCAGATACTCCATAGATGGCACCACACATCAGCGTCATGTGATAGCTCATGCAGCGCCATCTATTCCAGAACAAAACTAAGCGACCTTTCGTTCTCGCTCTCTTTCTTCCATTTCCCACTTCTCTTCTCCTTCGCATTACTCGCATCGGAAGTAAACTCCGAACGTCAGAGCGCGTTCCAGCGCCCTTCGCCGATATGGGTTAAATAAGACAGCTATCTATTTTGCTCCAATGAACTGGTCAATTCGTCATCTCCTGTTGTAAATATTTCTCATTTCATCAACTCCTATAATAAACGAAGTAAAATAAATTGAGCCTCATCATTGAATTCCTACGATATCATCATGTAATCCGGTAATGGTATTTACCCCCCTAGACAATCAACCCTTTGCGTAAGAGTAAACAATCATAGATTCGGGATGTACAATTTCATGACCCCCATTCTTCATATGTATGTTGTATTATTGGATTGGAAGTTTGGAGAAGGAGGTGCCAGCTCAGATGTCGTCCTCACCTCTTGACCTAGGCTCAAAATTAGAGATTCAACGCCAAAGCTCCTCATGTTGAAACTCAGTGAGACGTAAATAAGCAGTCAAACAATCAAATAAAAACAGTAATATTATGCAAGAACACATTTATATTAGCATGATATTGAAAAATAAGTAATGTATAGATCTAACGTCACGAGAAGAAATTTGATCTTTCCGTGTCAAGTAGAGAATGCTGTAGCCTAGAGTAATGGTCATGAGCTCTTAGCCGGTGTTGTATCAATTGAGTCGTGGGCTTCAGTCCTGATATTGCTAATGACACACCACGTCACATTAAATTTGTAGAGGGTCCAAGTCCTCACATTGACGAGGACTGAAGACAGTGGAGAGTTAGTTCAGGTGTTGTCTGCGTCATCGGAACGTGGTTGAAAATTACGAGGAGAGAATTGGAGCCAAGCCAGAGTCCTATTCTTGGCTGCTCCAAATTTCGTATTAGCAAATGATGTCCCCTTGCTCATGTTTCCTTGAATAGTCTCATGAACCTGGTATACTACGAGATTGAATCGTATAGAATAGAAACAACAAGTACAAAATTGATGAATTTTTGGCTTCTCTTGATGAGAGAAATCTTAAAATTAAGCATTCTAAATTTTTTTTTTTATTTCTCGAACTACGTAATACAGTCATTCAGAATTCACAGTTACTCGCCAGTTATCTAGATTGAATCGTGGGTTCAGGTCCTTATTCTATTGAAGAGTGTTGAGCGAAATAATATCGATTGTTGCACTTTATTTACGAATGAGCTTCGATGTTCTGATTAATTTGGTGTAGAAGTTAAAAGAGTTTATTGAATGATTACTCATTACGCGGTAGCCTAATGGTCATGGTCACAAACTTGCGTCTGGTGTTGTATCCGTTGAGTCGTGGATGTGAATCCTGATGTCACAACATCCACTCGCTAGGGTGTGTCCAGACTCACTGGGATAGAATTCAGCAGGTCTGATGTATGATAATTTTTTTGAGATTCCAAGTTCTCTCCTTGATGTAGAGAGAGAGAGAGAGATGACAGCTCAGATGTTGTCCTCGTCAATTGACCGAGATCCAAAATGATGAGATACTTCTTTAATAGCTCTCGTATTGTTTCTAAGTGTGACGTTAATAAAAAATCAAAAGATTCCTTATTATAAATGTCGTACTTAGCAACAACATAAGTTATATAGGATATAATAGCCTTTGTTGCTCTATATCCCATAAAATCGTACAATCAATCAATCATTGTGATTGTTTTATTAAAGCATCACTTAAAAGCATCGGGAGGGCAACTAGCCACGAATCTTGTAATTTTATCTCATGGTCAAGTGACGAAGACGACACCTGAGCTGTCATCTCTCTCTTCACGCCTACGGGATAACTTAGCACTTCGACCAGACTTAAAGTACATTAGTATTGCTCCATGGTGGATCTTTCTGGGCATCGGTATTCGAACCCACAACTCGATGAAAACAACGCCGATAGCGAGTCTACGACCATGATTACTAGGCTACCGCTGCCCATCAACAACAAGAGGGCTATACATAATCAAAACAAGTAATTTTGAACCTCGATAAAGTGACGAAAGTAACATTTCAGCTAGCACCCTACTCCCCTAACTTCCATACCATTCCAACGTGAGGACTATGAACTTCGGCGAATTTCATTAACATCAGCCACACTATGCAACAAGACCAGTGAAATCAGGACTTGAGTCCATGACTCGATTGAAACGTTGCCAGCCATGACCCCTCAGCTACCAAGGCCGTTTAGGAGAGTGAAATTCCAACTCAAATGTTCGAAATTACGACGGACATCGCCATTGACCAGGCGGCTCTAGAATGATATGTGTAAATTAACCCTAAATTTATAACCTTAATAATAGAAATTTCGCTTACATGTCAGACAGGGAACTTCTCAAATAATCGTTTGATTATTTTATCCAAAATCTCATGTAACAGACTTGTTTGACATCATTAAATTAATTTATTTTCAGATGTCACAACACATTTAAACAAAGAATAATATTCGCTGCTGAGTTTCAAAACATTATATCAAGGTCATTTCTCGAAGAAGGCAGTTGCATCGCTGTGATAGAGTGGGTCTCGTATGGCACGCAGCGCCCTCTACTCTCTAGTTTTAACACAATCATAAGACGTAGGCGGTGATATATTTTCTTCAAACTTGCTTTTCTAATTCAAACTTAAACTTAACTCTTAACTTGAAGCTTTTCGTTAATTCGTTTAATTTAAATCACGTAAAATCAACTTTCAACGGCGTACCAACGACTGTTACAAATAATATATGTCATGTCCCACAGGTGGTACATGTGGTTAGAAAGGTGTCAATATATATATATATATATATCCTTCTTTCCCTTTTACTCAACTACTTGCAAAAATGACATTGTGAGGAAATCAAACTGACAGGATTGTTCAAAGTATGAAAGATGATTAACTGATTAGATATGGTTGAATTATTTTGTATCTCGCAGGGGAGAATCTGTCACTCAAAGTAATTTGAAATAATCTAATAGAATATTCTGGTTGGTTGTAGGGATTGCAATACCGGTAAATTGCGAATTTTGGCTTTAATTGTTACTGGTAATTCGATGAATTATGTATATAACTAAATACATTTTTGTACTTAGTTATATACATAACAATAAATAATCTTCAAACGGTACAGTAGCATTCTTAAAATTAAGGAACCTTCCAAAAATGCACCATTTTTCACTAGAACACGTAATTATCAAAACTTATTTAGCATTTCAGTATAGGAAATGAAACATGAACACAATTTACATCAGAAAAAAAAAGAGACGAATTCAGATAAAGATGAGGAGCACTATAAAAAACGCTGCTCTAAAAAAGATAGCGAAGTCAGAATTTAAAATTAATGTTCGAGCGTTTTGTTATCGGAAAAAGTGTCTCAATTTTGGGTCCTATTCTTAAAATTGCGCGGAAAAAAAGGGACAAGTTGTTTCAATATTTTGCTGCAACTATCCAATATTTCTTGTAATACTTGAGTCGATGAGAAGATTATTGAATTAATAAAACGAGTAAAACTGCAATCCAATATAAATTCATGGAATTGATTAAAAAGCTCGTATACGGATGCATACAATGAAAACGGCACACTTACTATGGGTCAGCCAGGTTGAAAAAAGAAATAATTAAATCACTGATTTCTAAAATTCGATATGCACAATTCCTTCGATATGTGAAATTAAGATACTCATTAAAGAGAAAGTAACAAATCAGAATGAAAATAGAAATACATCATTATAATTTGCCTCTAACACACACATACATACAAATAAACAAAATTAATTAGAATGTTAAAAAAAACTGGATTATTTTGAGCAGGAAAATATGAGGAGGGAATATAATCGAATAGTGCACAGTTCTGTAACAGTTAATTTCATCAACAAGTGTGAGATTCAAAAGATCTTTTTCTACGGCGGAGTAATTTTGACCATTTTAACGAACTTATTTTTCATGTGTTTTTCTTATATGTATTTCTGATGTTTTTCTTTTTTTCTGATGTGAATAGCTCAATAAAAATAGTTTGGAGATGATATTATTGAAAATAATTTTTTTAAAAAAACATGCATTTTCAATTATGTTTGAAATTTTCTCCATCATTGCTTATAATCAAGAATTGATATATAGTTTTATCATTGCTTAACCAAGCAAATGTATTTCTCTTAACAAATTTATACCAATGAATTTCATACCAATCTTTGAAAGTAAAATCTTCTGAAATTACGTTCCATTTCATTGATTTCTAACTTTTTTAAATGTGACAGCGCAGTTTTATTTTTTTCGAAGTGAATAAACATCCCATCTAGATTTATCTGCCTCATCCTTATTTTGGCATTACAAAGGTCCAATTAATATATACATATATCCGACGAAGGTCACCATATCTGTTTTTAATTCTGTAAAAGTCTGACTCTAAACCATTTTCAACTAATAGCAATTTTTATCTGCATTTCTCCTAAAATTTCATGAAAACTCTTAAACTTAATGTTTTTAACTTTTAATTCTTTTAAGAAGCAATGTATTTAAAAATCATTTTCTTAAATTCTTGGGCAAGTAACTGGCCGAAGCAACTCTATCAACAACATTTCGACTGGAGATTAAAAGCCGCAAGACCTATGTGCTCCAACATCCATCCAATCTGTAATCAACTGTTGATTAGACAAGTTTCAAAATATAACTCATACTACTACATAAGATGATTGACGGGCGTCAGCGAGTCATCGCTTATGCTCAGTTTATTGGAGAAAGTAATCACAGAAGAAACATTTAGGTGGTGCCCCTCAGCGAAATACATTAAGAAAAACAATGACAGGGAGAGAAAACTATGAAAACAGCAAAAGAGAAGCAGTGATACTTCAGTAACACCGCTAATGAGGTGTTTTACTTTTTAATTTACATTTTTTTATTTAAACTTTTTTCTTTACATTTTTGTAGGTTTTAATATTTTTTTTTTTTTTTTTTTTGAATTTTCACTATGGGGGTTTTACAGGAAGAGACCATTTAGTGGTTTTGTAGGTAAAATTAAATTTTGAAGTGAATCTGTGAATAGAGTTTGGGCTCTAATAATTTCGTTTTCATGATTTTAAATAGTTGTTAATAAATTTCGCGAAAGTTTGGTGATGTATGTTTCCATGGACTCAATTCTTAAATCATTGTGAATTATTGTGTTCCTAATGTACCAGGGAGAATTGGGCATGATCCTGAGAATCTAATTTTGCATAATTTAAACTTTTTTCATGTGGATTGGGGCATCCGACCCCAAACAGGGACATCGTAAGTTGTAACAGGGCAAAGAACCTGTTTAAAAGCAGCTCTTTGTTTTTTAATGAAAGAGGAGATTGTCTGCCAATTAAGGAAATGCATAAATAGATTTTATTCCAAAATTTGTCTGATAAATATTTAATGTGCTGCCTGTAGGTTAACCTAGAATCTAACTCAAGTCCCAGATAACGCACCACCGAAACCCAGTTTATCTCATCTTCGAAAAGTTCTAAATTCAGAACTGGGTCGATTTCTCCAAATTTTCTGAAAGTGATGGCTTGTGTTTGTCAATATTATTTGCAATCCTCCAGTTTGTAAACTGAACTCCAAGAATGTCTAGATAGTTTTGGAGAGCTTTAATTATGTATTTGAGATTGACATCCTGTGCGAGCACAGCAGAGTCACCTGCAAAGAGACAAATGCTGACTATGGTATGGTGTGGAAAATCTGACGTGAAGATATTGTACAAAAACGGGCTTAAAACACTGCTCTGTGGACAGCCCGCAGTTATAGTACTTTTATTTGAGAGACTATCTTTAATTTTGACCTGAAATGGCCTGTTCTGTATGAAACTGTGAATAATTCTAATGAGGTATGCAGGAAATTTGAAATTTATCATTTTGTAGAACAGACCATCATGCCACATCCTATCGAATGCTCGCTTAACATCCAGGAAAATAACAATAGTGTAAAATTTGACAGTGAAACCTTCATGAATGATGTTGGTGACTAATTGGTTGATGAATAGGGGAATGACTCTCACAGTATCCACACTGCTCTAGGGGGATTCAAATAATTTCATTACTGTAATTTTTAATCCTTTTTAAGATAATTCTCTCGAAAATCTTAGCAGTAGCACATTTTAAACTAATGGGTCTATAATTTTCAGTAAATTTGTGATCTTGCCTTGGTTTGGAAATCATAACAAAATTTGCTTTTTCCCAAACATTAGGGAAATAATTTAACATAAGGCATTTATTTATAATTTTTGTACGGTTTGTAATTCTTTTATCAGGAGGATATTTTAGAACAATATTTGAAATTGAATCTGGGCCAGGTGCTTTATTATTGACTAATTTTCTAATGATTTGCTCGGTTTCATTCGGGGTGGGCAAGGGGGGGCTAGAAAGAATGTGATTATTATCAAGGAAATCAAAAACAGTTCTTTCCACTTCCTGGATTTTGTCGTCCGAATAATTGTGAGCATTTTCTTAGAAATTAGCTTCCAAATTTCTTTAAAAAGCTTCAGTTTTTTCAAAATCTGAATAAGCCATTCCACTCGGGTTACTGAGAAGTGGAACATTGAAGGCTTTTCTAGTGATAATTCTGTTCAAATTGAACAAAGAATTATCTTCTGGACTTAGATTTTAAGCAAGATTTTCCCACCTCCTATTTTTATGTTCCTGAATTTAATTTCAAATTTTCCTGATAAGAGTATTTACTTCCTTTTCATAGGGGGGGGGGATATCGAGTTTGATGCCAAAGTTTCCTAAACCTATTTTTAGTTTTTCTGGGGTTTCTAATATTTTGAGAAAGCCTAAGGTGGGGAGTATTAATTAACTCTAGTTACAGATGAGCAACTGATTGCTTGAGTAACAATAGAGTTAAAGTTATTGATTGCTACGTCAAAATTTTAATCTCTGAATCTCTTAATCTTGGGAAATTTTAAATCTCTGAATTAGTTTGTTTAGCTGAAATCAGATGAAGTTGTGTGAATAAAGGTGCAAAGAACTAACAAAATTTAGAATTAAGAGTCGCAAGCTAGCAAAAAGATTATGTAAAATTGATCAAAAAATATTTTGCACGTTTTTTATTGTTACAGCTCTGTAATAAAGCTGTTACTCCATTTATTTCGCGTTAGATTGATTGATTAATTACAATTACATGACCATCGGAAAACTTGCTTCTAAAGTATGATAAGAAGAAAACTACATTCTGCTGTCATAGCTTGCTTTGTTGAAGATCTTTTCAAATACTGCGATTGCTTAGGAGGAGTAGCAACACAAGAACTATTATCGACGGACCTCGTAGTTCGGTCAAGTGACGAGGGCAACATCTGAGCTGGCATTTCCCTCTCCAAATTTCCGTACCACGTGAACAGGAGAACTTAGATTTAACGTTTTCTAGCTCGAAACACGGCGGGTCTTTAGTGGTATCAGGGCTCGAGTCCATGACTCGACGAAAACGAGTCCGACCGTGAGCCCACTAGGCGACCATGACCATTAGGCCAGCGGGGTCACGAGTTTTTTCTAAGAGAATTACTTATTATTATTTTTACAAGATCCTTTTAATTTGTAACGTCTCAACAAAGCCAACACTCAATGTAAATAAGATACCATTAAGAAAAGTAGCAATAAAAAAAGATACTTAAAACAAATTGTTGCGATAAAAATATTAATAAAATTATTGTATCAACTAATCAAAGACAAAAAGAAAAATCTGCGATAAAAAATAAAATTGTATCAACTAATACCAAATGTAATACTTAATCAAAGACACAAAAAAAAATCCAGAATTAAAAAAAAATAAGAATTAATTCTGCAAAATTTTAATTTTTTTTTTTTTAAGATGTGCATTCTTAAATGCCCTGAAATACTTAGAAATCTTTCTCCTGAGTCCTGTTACAGTCAAACTTGGCTTTTCCTCGAACTTCTCGACGGAGAAGGGAGAGATTTATAGTTTGCGTACTCCATTTTCCCTAATGTATTTCGCTGAGCACGTAACTAACTCATTTTGATTAATGATTTCCTCTCAAATGCGAATTTCCACTCATAGTTATTCAGTGTCTGGTAGATCGTCTGAAATGCGTTCGAAATTACTTCGAAGATAATAATTGAGGAACATGCATAGTTGCTCGATAATTTCTCAATCATGAAATCTATATCGGAAAATAAAAATATTCGTTTTTCAGTTTCTAGTGTTATTTTGGCACAGAAATACAATAACACTATTATGATTGGAATGGAAAAAAGATTCAAATTAAATATTTGAATGAAACCTTTTTTGTTTTGTTATAGTTTGTGATTTCGATTATTTGACATCACAATATAGTACATGGATCTTAACTAGGGCTTTAAGCCTACGTCTTATAACGCGCCCCATATCTCTTCTTTCATTTAATAAAGTGTCATCCCTATAAAATAAAGTTCAATCAAAAATTAATTAGTCAGGCGATGAAGGAAATCAAATTAGTTCATTCGAATCTTCTAAATTCAATATCTATATTACTAAGTATATGGAACCAATTCCTACACGCGTTCGAACCTAAAGATTAATATTATAAAATGCAACTTTTATCTTACTACCGGACTATCCAGATCAAAATCAATTCTAAATATGCAATCTGGATCCGATTATATATCTGATCACCTATAATCACTTCACACTAATCACCGAATCAACACTTCCAATCTCTCTCTCACAGCACTAATCCTTTCTTATTAAACTCTCCGCAGTTTATAAAAGTTATCGTATCATTCAATAAATCTAATCTAATTTATTGAAGTCAAGGTTCATTCACCAGAAGAGATTCTCCATTTAAATAACACCAAATGAAAGAGAACCCTGCATGTGAGTAAGCCTCATTGTACAGAGAGTTTCGAAACTCTTGGGTAAAGATTTAAGGAGTGATAGAAAACATAAACAAGTGATTTTCACCACACAATGCACAGGCAGGGAGTAAGTGGTGAATCAATAGATGGCTCTATAATGGAACGCATAAAGTACGAGTTTTCTTACACGTCGTCATTGCTACCGTGTCGTGCCTCTTGAAATCCACGATAGAAATGACAATGCGTAGAAAAATTCACAATGCATTCCATTACAGAGCCGTCTAACGGTTCACCGTTTGCTCCTCTGTATTGTAGGTTGAAAATTGCTCTTTCAGATGTTTTCTATCTACCCTTACATTTTTGCCCACGAGTTTCGAAACACCCAGTAGTTTTCGGCAAGCAAAAAGGAGCTTATTTTATACCAAGATTTAATAATCCTCACTTTCTTAAATTAAAAGCAATAGAAATGTCATAATTTAATATTGAGATGTATATATATACTTATGTGTCTATTTATGTAAAGAAAATCCCTTTTGTATACATAATTAATTGTGCAGGAATAATTAATTAACCAATAGCGTAATTTACGTTTGTAAATCGTGTACTTAACTTTAAGTACATGTTGTATAAAAAGTCCATCGCATTTATAACTTTAAAAAATTGTAGAACACTTATAAATATAACATTCCATACACAGAACATAATTATAATTTCAAAATTTGAATTTAATAAAAATTTTAATTGCATGATGAAAATTTCTCTTAATTTTTATTAGAAATGTTGTGAAATACCTAATTAATGAGTGCTTACTCGAAAAAAAAATTGGGGCGTTGTGAGGAAGTTTGGAAAGGGAGGTGACAAAACTTAGGTGTTTTCTCGTGACTTGACCGAGGGTCAAAAGAACGAGGTCAATCGCCAACACTACTAAATGCAACGTTAATAAACAACTAATGAATAGAAGAAAAATTGCATTCGCTGTATGGGAAATATTCTCATTGTATTATGGGGAAAGTAGATTTCGAGATAAGGGTACAAGAATTCTAAAAAAACACTTTTTGAATAAGAAAAAAACAGGTATTTTTCTTTATGACGTGGTACAATTATAACACACGCTGCAAAGTACAACAGCATAAAGGAAATTTCCAAACTGTGTGAACTTTTCTACGTAATTATACAGCGATTGGATATGCAAATGCTTATCATTTCAACGCGGAAGAACATGATGGACGCCTGTAGCGCTACAAATAAGCGTTATATGAAGGGAGAACAGAATGCCATTTTGAAGTACTGGATTGTTTTTTCGAGCAGTTGTTTTGCGTGAACTGTTTCTGTATTCCTCATAGAAGAATACGCAGGTCATTCGAGCATGTTTCCGAGTTTGACCGAGGAAGAGTTGTTGACTATTTAGAATGCGGATTATCCTTCCAAGAAATCAATTATCGTGTTGGATGTAACCAAGCAAAAGTGAGAATGATCCTTAATCGATGGATGCAAAAGGGAGCGACTGATCGACAACGCCTATTGCAGCCGTCTCTTCGCTCCACTTTACGAGATGACAAGCATATTGTGCGCATGACAGTGATGAATCGCTCTGACACATCAGGAACCATATCACTACAAATACGGCATAAGAATCGGTGTCCATACGGACCATTCAACAGCAGCTGCAGCCAAGTGGAGTGTCTGAAAAGCGTCCATTGCTAAAATTACCTTTGTCTCAAAATCGCAGGCTTTTGCATCTACGAAGGTGCAGTGAATAGCGGACATGGACAATCGTACTGCACGGCATTGTCGTTATTGACCAATCACTCTTCTGCATCACCACACTGGTCCTGTATCCAGTATTATGGTTTGGGGTGGTATTGAAGTCTAATCCCACAGTCCCTAGCATGCATTGCTTTACAGTGACCAATAAACGTTATATTTAAAAGGTTTTGGGGCCTTCCTAACCTTCAAGACTTGCCTATGGCCACATTCCAATAGAACAATGCGTGACTATACATGGTTCATAGTATTCAAGACCTTTTCGCTAACTATATTGTACTGCTGTCTGGATCTGCGTATTCTCCCGATCTATCACTTATCGAACACATCTCACAATTCTTAACGATTATTGGAAACCACTGGTCGATTGATGGAGAACGACTAGTCCGGCATACTCCACTCTTTGGCACACCTGATCAATTTTGGCAACGTGATGGGTTGCCAAACCCCAAGAAGAAATCCAAAACCTCTTTCATTCAGTGCCAAGACATGTAGCAGCCATTATTGTCAGCCATGGTGTCAACACTCAATACCGATTTCATCATCTTCTTCACCGTATAGAAGGTTGAATTTTTAATCAGTTCACCTTTGTAATGCGTATTTATTATCTCTTTAATAAATTTGGCTTTGATATATATTTCTTGTACTTGGTATTGTATTTTAGACAGCCAGATGAAATAATGCAGTATAAAATACATGATGTATTTGTCAATATGTTCTTAAAAAAAGGATCTGGAAGAAACAATTGATCGACATTTGGGTTTCCTCTAATAGTGAACTAATTTTTGCACAAAATAATCCCGTCACAGGAAGAGCTCGTTCATATTTTCCACTTGTGCAAATAGTTATTAAAGAATTATTTGAATATATTTCCCCCTTATATTTACTTGTTGAAAACACTCTAGCTATTTTTTAACGATTTTATTAATATTTTTTGCGACAGAGGTGCATATAATGTTGTGTATATTTCTGATTTTTGATCAGTAAATTAAATTACTCTGTTACGAGTAACATGATTGCAGATATGTTGAAGGAATTGTATATACTGAGTTTTTGAAATCAGCAACATTAATTATTTCTGTTTAAACATTGCCTGACCGTAATGTGTGTAATATTTTTACTGCATGGATATATGCGTTCAATAAATTACACGATTTATTAAAAATTTAGTTTTACTCATTTTATAAAAAACAAGTAATGCCACGATCCAGCGAATACGTGCAAAAAATGTGTTATAATTACGTACATAATTTAAAGAATTGACGACAATTACTTGAAACTACCACGACTACCACTTTAAATATGTGTTCCTGGAAACAGTCAATCTACACCAGTGCTCTGGTTGATTTACTTCCTTGTGTTGATTGACGCAACGTCGTGACTGAGCACATAAAGATAGAAACGAGCATACTCTTATTATAGCAGATAATGTTGCTTTCTGGGAGTACTAAGCGTTCCTGTCTTAGTTGTGGTTAGATGTTGAGTTGTAATATGAATAAATTAGTGATAAATTCTTGTTATATTTCTTATTCCAGGGATATTTCAAACAACTACCAAAATACGAAAAAGTTGCAATCCACAATATACCGATATTGTGAATGACGATGAAATTTAATAAATCACTATTGCAGTCCTCTGCTGCATGGTAGATAGTAGAGCTAGCTCATCTCCCGGGAGATAATACGCCACGTCATTAAAGGACCCTGATGTCCATTAGGATTCGATATACATTGGAGTAATATTAAAAAAAAAAATTCCTTCAATAATCTTTAGTTGAGAAGATATCAGCAAACAATAAAACTGAAGAAAAAAGATGTAATACTTTTGATTTTTACACTGAAAATTCGAATAAAATTATCTAGCTTACGATATCAAAGGTTCATAATTTGATACCCGAATACGTCACAGAAATATACACATATAACCGACACATTTCAAATCAATAAATTTTTGGCTGCTGGGTTTTCGGATACTTAGAGAGTACTATTTATACTAATTTAACGTAGTTAATTTAAATATTACAGATGATTAAGCACTTATATTTGCAATGCAAATGTAACATTTGTGGTGCTAGTCGCACGCTAAAAAAAATAGTTCAATTTCCTCTGACACGAACGTTTAGCAGATATCTGATGTCCTTTCTCTTTTAAAATTTTGTGTGAAATGAAATTTGCCACGCTTCTTTCAAACCCACGGGACATAATCCTTTCTTTTGGTTGGATAACTAAATTAATTAACTTAGCTATTGGTCACTTAACTCCCTAAAAGGGAAAGGAAACGACACTTGAATAACTTTCGCATCTGATGCAAGGGTGCTATCGGCTTCCAAGAAATAGAGACCTAAGAAGTCAGAGGTTATGGTAAACAGAAATGTTGCTTGACCTTTCAAGCAAGTCTAGCCGTCTTTATGAGGATCTCGTCCGAATGTAAGGGAGACCACAAACGAACTTGGTCGCCTCAAGTTAAGTGGCTGCAGTAGCCTAGTAGTTATAGCAGCGGACTCACAGTCGGTATTCTTGACGGATCCCGGATACCATAAAAGACCGCAGTCGATGCGCTTTAAATCTAATCAAGGTATTCAAATCTTCCAATTGGCATGGTGTGGAAGTTAGGAGAGGGAAGTACCAACTTAGGTATCGTACTCGTCATTTGACATAGGCTCCATATTACGAGGTCCGTCACCAATAGCCCTCGTGTTGCTTCTCAATGCGATGTTAGTAAACAATGCCAATAAAGCCACGGATTGATAAAACTACGGAGAGCAAATGCTAAAACATTATTCAGCTCTGGATATGAACTTGATAATAATATCAAGTGTTGGAATAAGGCAGAGTACAGCGATCAATTCCAAAAATGTACGTACGCAGTGGCAGACAAGAGATTACTACCTAGAAGAAGTTTTTAACTTAATTTCACAGAGAAGGCATGTTAAGAAATTTCTATTAATTTTTAGATTAATTTACCTTCCCCTCGTCTTAATTTATGTAGTTAAAATCAATAAACATAGTATTTTTTGTAACTGAATTTAAATTGCGCTCAAATTTTTAAAAAATTAGACCAGCCAAACACTTGGGAGACTGCCGGCGGGCAAGGAACGTCGGTGAATAATAAAGAGAAGAAAATCGATTGTATCTCACAAGAATTGGTCAGCGCCGCCGAAGGCAGTAATTAAGCATTGAGATAAACACTAGAAAAACGGGAGAGCTATGCGAAAATAATCTCCGCATATACGGCAGAGCAACGAGAAAATTCTTTGGACCAGAATAGATAATTTATTCCAGAAACATCAAATAACACCGAAAAGAAAGGGCTGCGCTCGTCACATTGGAAAAACATAATGCAAATAATATGAATTCGGGAGTGTCGACTGAAGAGAGATGTATCTTTGATTGAATTATGACACGATAGAATCGTAGTTTCATCCGTCTCTATTAGCCAAAATTTAAATTATTTAGAAGAATTTAATGCAAAAAAATATAATTAAAAAGATCAGAATTAAAAAGTTAGTTATTTGTATCGTGTTTACTATTAATATAGATTAAAACCAAAAAAATTAATGCTAGAAACTTTTTTTGGAAAATGGGTGGGACAATACTCCATGCAAAAGAAGCGGTAATGCTGTTTCTCTAAATTGGTACTGTTTCTTTACTGTTTTTCGATTCTGTTTCAACTCAATGACACTGTTTCTCTGAATCAGGGGTATCCAAACTTTTCAGCCCGAAGGCCACATTAACTATCAAACAGCAGTCTGGGGGGCGACTACACACTTGAGTTCCAAATAAAAAAGAATCAATACCGAGATGTTTTTAATTCCTTATTTAATATAATTTTATTCAGTTATTATTTAATAACACATTGATACACTACACATGAACACCTGTGTAACGTCGCCAAAAGATAACCCCCGTCAGAGATATCTGAAACGAAGCCTAAGATAATCCCCATCCCGTCAAGACATTTGTATTGAACTTCCGTTTTCGCTTCCCTACTCCCCATTCAAAGGCGTAATAAAAGTTTATTGCTACAAAACGAACAATAAATGAGCCACATCTGAGATCAGCTACTTTGGTGCATTCGTGAACACATGACTCTGCTACACAGGTGTGGCAGGATGATCCACCTTTATGAGGAATTGTGAATTATGACATGGGGATTTATGGCTTATCCGTTTGACGTCTGACATGTGGCACTTGCATGCCCGTGCGTTAAACTGGATATTGTCTGATAAGAACGAATGGTGTTGGGGGACAGTGACGGAAGTTGTCTGTGAAAGTCATTGGCCGTCCAATCGGAAATGAAAATGAATCG
The DNA here is from genome assembly GCA_019974015.1 of Nephila pilipes. Classification (NCBI taxonomy): domain Eukaryota; kingdom Metazoa; phylum Arthropoda; class Arachnida; order Araneae; family Nephilidae; genus Nephila; species Nephila pilipes. The sequence continues at coordinate 455,460 of BMAW01013343.1, forward strand.
ATGGGGGCGTGAGTCACCCTTACCCTGGGATTTAAAAGGGACAGAGAAAAACAAAGAAGGAAGAGGAGATGGGATCATACGACGAGAGTGAAAGGAGGCGATCCCTCAAGGAGTGAGAGATAGAGGTTGCGTTTGATGCTATTCCTCTGCTCGTGCAATTTTGGCAAATTCTCTCTCTTAGTGATTAAATGCATAGGGATATTTTCCTATTCGTGATATTTTGTTCGTGACATTACAAGGTGAAAACGCTTTGTAATTTGAGTATAACTCATACAGTTGTAAGTAAAAGAAATAATTTTACTTAAGCTGTGTGATTCTTTTACACTACCGAGCCATTCTACGAATTCTAAGGTCCTGACATTACACCTGTATTAGAGAGAATGGTGAAATTGTTTCCTGGGTGCCAAAATAGCAGAAGTTTCTAGGTTTAGATATGATGTCCCTACCATCAACAGTTACCTGAGATTATCATCAGACAAGTTTGTTTTGATATTGTTCTTCGCGTATTCTATTCAAGAAAATGTTAGTTCACACAAGTATGTTTTTCAAAGATTGAAAGGTGCTTTGATGCAAAAGTTTTGACATTAGGAAAGTCTTCTTTGGGCAAAATCTGGTAAAACTCCACCAATCCTTCTTTGAGTTCTAAGGAGGTCATTTGTTTGCAACTCAATGACTTCCAGCAGTAGTTCATCTCGGCAACTGGCCACATCTGTTTCAAAAGGGTTCTGAAACAGTCTAACTTCTTCTGCCTTTGAATCCAAGTCAGAAAACCGCTCTTGAAACTGAAGATGGAGGTATTTTGTGATCACGCATGCAAAGGACGTGGGAAACTCGGCTGTTGCTTCAGCTATAACCTTGTTCTGCTGAAATCACGTCAAGTTGTTGGCCTGCATTTGTTCCCAAAACAAGACAAGTTTAGATTTGAAGGCCTTTTGTTGGGTATATAGATCAGAAACTAGGTTTTTCTTTCCTTGTAAACTTTAGGCACTGAAAATTTAAATGACTAGTTATGTCTGCAGCAAAGGTCACACACAATTTCCATAAGTAATGGCTGTAGCTTGCATTTACTCTCCAGGAAGTTACTTATTTCCTTTCTTGATACAATACAACGCTCATAACTTTCTCCCAACTCAGCCATCTTACTGCTGTGTAATAAGGTAAATCTTACGATTCTATGTCTGTATCTTTCAACATGTCTCTGAACAGTCTTATGATTGAACCAATGCGACCTTATTAAATTCACTATCTTCATCACAGAATTCTATACATTGCAAATGTTCACATATTTAGCACACAAAGCTTGCTAGTGAAACTGCAGATACACACCAGGAACAATGATTGTGGAATGTTTTCCTCATTACATATCTGCTTCACTTATCCATCTAAGCCTTTCTTTATGTCACTCATATTCTTTCCTTCAACAACAGTCAGGCAACCGAAGTTAGTCCAGTCCAAGTTATAATCATCACACAAATGTTTTTTTTTTCTCAATTCATTGAATATATCATCTTATGTGACATTGTCATACAGGCTATGAAGGGAAGCCAGCTATTGTGCAATGATCGTGTATTCATTTACACCTCTAATGTTGGTGGCAATGGGAATTTCACCCAAATCTACATTTTAAAAGTATTTCGATTTTTCTGGGCACTCAGCCAACTCCAACAAACATTCCTTCACCATCTGTAAACGGTTTGCCACTTTTAGCCAGGACGTAAACAACTTTACAACTGGCCTTAGTTAAGGATTCATTTTCATTTGAGGATTTACTGAACAATGACCTCAGCGGTGTGTTAAGTTAATTTTGTAATTTAGAAACTTTTTCGGCTCTGACTTTACCCTCAAACTGTGCATATTTCTCCAGATGTGACGATGATGATGGCGCATGTTGTATTCTTTCATCACAGTCCCAGTTTCGTTTCAAATCACAAGCAATGTTTCCTCGTCAGATTTAATGCAAAAGTATTACTAACTCCATTCTTCTTGAATTTGTGGACACTCATCGTCTTTCCCTCTCCCTCTTCTCAACCATAGATACTAAAATAAAGTGACTTCAACAGGAATAAATAGTGAAACTGAAAGTATCTTGCACACAATATCACTAAAAAAAACCTGATTGTGTGAACTAATTTCGCCGCAATTATAGTTGCAAATGATCCGTTTTTTTTTTAATTCTTGATTTCTTAAGTTACACTTAACTGAATATGGTCTGAAAATATATCCACTTATGATAGAGATTGTTGCTTTTAATGTTTCCTCTTCGGAACATTCTTGTTAAACTACCGACTTTCTCAATAATTTATATAGACTGATAAGTAATTACGCGAAAAACATTATCACTAAGTAAAATACAGTGCAACATGTTTCGCAACATGTTCGACGCTAACTGACACCAATACCTCCTCACCGCAGCAGCCAACAGCAACTGGAAAACTGTGATAAAATTAATCAAGTATTGAACAAGCAGCAAATCAATTAAGAACTTTCACTAGATCGCGTTATATCACCTCATTGACTATGAACAGAAGTAGAAAAAATAAGCAGTGAATAAGGTTTTGCAATATACAGATCGGCTGGAAAACATAACGTACTATTGCTAGCCTCTGTTTTAATTCGGTAAAAATGAGACATCCGCTTAAATGGCGTCTGATCTTCGCAGGATACACGTAAATTTCCGTAATTTTTCTCGCAGATATAAAAGTCTCCACGGGCCGGATGAGAGGGACGTAGTTTGGAGATTCCTGTTCTAACATAATGAAGGCTAGTGCACGTTAAATTTCACTTGGTTTTAGAGTTATTACATGTCATACTGTGGTTAATTAAAGAGAGCGATGCGTCAAATCAAGATTTGTATATGTCATCAGAATATTATTCAGAAAGATGGAATATGTTGTCAAGAGTCCAATTATGTGGTGCTCAGATTATTAAATAATTTGATCTGAATTAAAGTCTCCCTAGAGCTGTTCTTAATTTTCCTCCACGTTGAAGAGGCTGATACAGGATATGTGATTTAATACTTCACTGTGAACCTCTGCGACAAACACATAAGACTTATGAAAGTTTTTAGAACAACAAGCATTATTCATTATTTTGCATGATTCCATCCACAATGAAAACTCTTTACCTTATCACTAAACTACATATCTCAGTTTCAAATGGCCAAATTCTAAATATTCTTAAGACATTTAACTCAAAGCAAACGTGTGGTTCTAAAAAATTGCAACGATTATTTGATAATTAAATAGCTAGTTCCACAGTCGAGGATACATACAATAATTCTTCAAATTCCAAAACCAGGGGAGGGGAGAAATATCATTATATGAGCTTTGTGTAGCGTCTGTCTTTCATTATTTAACTCCACGTGCATCTTAATGTCTAATTAAATTGTCGACAAGTTAAGAAAAACCCAAGTGAATAAATGTCAGAAAAAGGATAGCTCAGTTTATATTGCTTATCAACACAGAATATGCAAGAATGCTCTCTCGAATCCTTTTTTAACTCAGTAAGTCCTACTTTATATTTGAACAATAGTCTTAGCTTACCTACTCACATCGATTCAAACGCTTATAACAGATTCAACTCCTATTACACTAACCAAGAGCCGCTTTTAATCAATTTCAAGTCAAATAATTAATTGCAACGATTCACTTTAATTTACAAACATCTATCAGCTTGTCATTATCCTCTGCCTCTTTTCTTTCAATTCTATTTCGCTCATATATCTCTATCCGTAATTCAATTCAATATATTTATCTTCATCCAATTTACCTAATAATGTTTCCTTTGGTTGGCAAAGAGTTGTAATTGAATGCAATTCAAATTACAAAAATTCCCAAGGTTATAGAAGAGAAAACCATTTGTAGCCCAACGTCACAATCTATGGGTTTCGGGCTTTTCTGAAACCTTTGAAAGAATTCACGCAGTCGAATTACTCCCTTTCTCTCAATAGAACGGAAATAACATCCTCACCATTATGGATTTGTTCCTTTTAAAGATAGCGGGATAGCGACTTATCTAATACATTAAGCAATAATAAATGAAAAATTGGGGAGGGGGGGATTCTTTGTGGGAAATAGCTTAGATGTGAAGAGTGCTTATGATTCTGTATATATAGATGGCTTCCTTTATTAATATCCTCAAATCGGTATAGCAGAGAAAATAGCACTTTGTCTCCTTAATTTTCACTTTTACAGGCAGATCTCTTCAAATCCGATGGAGAAGCTGTCTTTCATCGAAAAAGATTATTCCTCAAGGCAGTGTTGTCTCCTCAATTTTATATACCTATTATATGCATGATTTATTTCGAAACTTCGGAATCAGAAATTGAATGTTCAATATACAGGGTTATACATAATTCCCTCCCAGGTTTCGAAGAGCTATAATAATAATAATAAACTAAGACGGATACAGAAAAAAGCAGTATTCCACTAAATACAGAGACAATTCAAGTTTTATTATCAGCAGTTGCAGGGGGTAAATGTCAGTACATGGTACTACTGAAGGCAGTTAGAATAAGAATGGCGTTACAGGCGAACAGAAAGCCTTTTGTGTCTTAGTATTTTCAAAATCTGAATCATTGGTGCTGTTTCAGCGGGCATTTCGTACGAAATATCGAACAACTAACAACACAATTCATGTGTGGTACAAGAAGTTCAAAGAAACAGGATGCTTGGGTGATAAGTAACGAAGCGGTCGGTCGGGTTCATCTGAGCAAGCCGTAACTGATGTACGGGAAACGTTTCTGAGGAGCCCGACGAAAGCAACCGGTAGTGCACGCAGCGAATTGGGAATTTGTGCGCAGAAATCCGTGTATGAAGCCTTACAGTTTGCATTTCTCGTACGAAGTTTTGCTTCGATATCTAAAGATATGAAACATTAAAGCCGAAATTGTTTAGTGGCGAATCCACCTTTCACATGTCCGGCAAGGTAAACCGCCACAACTTAAGCATTTGGGGGACCGAAAATCCTCAGCGTGTAGTGGAACACTATAGTGGTCCCCAAAAGTTAACATGTTTAGCGCTATTTTCTCCTCTCGTATATACGGGCAAAAAAAAAAAAAAAAAATTAACAGAGACGGGCAATACCGGTATAGTGTACTTGGATATGCTTCGACTGTGATTAATGCCGCTATTAGAGGAACATGAGGATGACGTCTTCATTTTCAACAAGATCCTCCTCATTTTCTGTGTGCAATGCGTGAGTACCTAAACACACACTTACCTCATCGTTGGAGTGGGCGAGCGTTCGAAGATGAAGTACTTTTGCGATGACCCCCACACTTACTGGACTTAACACCGCGAGACTTTTTCTTTTGGGGGTATGCAAAAGTTTAAGTTTTCGTACCCTTTTTGACGCGTGATGCAGCTGAATTGCGTGAAAAGATAACACACGCTGTCAATAAATGTTAATAATACCATGTTGAGTAAAGTGTGGCATGAACTGGACTATCCCATTGCTGTATGCAGTGTGACCAAGGGTTCACACACAGAACACCTGTAAGGTATGTAAATAAACTTGAATTATTTCTGTATTCTTTCAAATGTTTTTTTTTTTTTTGGTGCTGCATTCGTCTTAGTTTTTATTTCTATAGCGCGCTTCGAAACTCGGGAGGGAATTATGAATAACCCTGTATGATAATGATATTTTTATTTGTTGTTCCCGTTAATCTCCTGATATTATTTGTTAAAAATTACTAAACTCATTGGAAAAAGAATCAATCAGTGGTGTAACCATTAGAAACTTAACTTCAGCCTAGACAAAAAAAAAAAAAGTACAAAAGCGGAGTTTTCAAATAAAAAAATTCAAACATTTCCTGGTTAATTTACGGTTGAGTTCCCTTTCACATGGCAGTCTTCCTTCCAATATTTGGGAGTATATTTTTTCAAAACGAAATCAAAATATCTCGATGATGAATCATATGAAAAATTGAGATTTGAAAAAAAATTAATGGTCTTAAAGGTATGACATATATGAGTATATAAGCATTATGGTCCGAGAGCCGATGATCAAATCAAATTTATCAATAATAGCACTGGCAGTTCCTTTTATGATACCTGTCACATCATGAATAAATGGTTGAATAACGAGCTGGAATCTTTCAATACAATTCAAACTAAAGCTCACATAATCGCACAGGATTCCAAATATTGTGTTTTTAAAATTGATTGGACAACGAATTCTCTTCGAGTTTAGTTTAGTTTAGATTTTTATTAACGTCGCACTAGAAGCAACACGATGGCTATTGGCGATGGACCTCATAATTTTGAACCAAGGTCAAGTGACGAGGACGACACCTGAGCTGGCACCCCCCTCTCCTAACATCCACACCACGCCAACGGGAGGACTTTGGGCCCCGAACAGATTTAACGTGCATCAGCCCCTGCTACACGGCGGGTCTTTGGTGGCCAAGGATCGAACTCACGACTGAACGAAAACTACCAGCCGCTAGTCCACGACCTTTACCAATAGGCTACCGCGACCCAAAATTCTCTTCGAAAAAATAAGATAAGCCAACAAATTTTTCATCACTCAATATCAAAAGCAATATTTTCTGCTGTGCATTTCAATAGCACTGAATCAACGCATATAAAATTAAGGCATGAGGATAAAAACATTGCGAGTTTACCACGCAATTTGAATATTAATAGAGGACAGACAGATGGTATCAACTCCAAGATTAATCTACTTCACAAAGCTTCCGTGTACCATTCAGACACTCAAAAAAAGTCTACGTACAGTAGCTAAGTAATACGTAAAAATCTATTGAAAAACCACTTATTCCCCACAGAAAAATGTTGAAATTTTTATTGAAAAATGAGATTTGCTTACAGCTACAATAAAAATAAAGTGCTACAAAATGTTTAAATAAATTATTACTCAATAGAGAATTTTTTCCCAGTAAAGTTTAAAACTGCTTTATAAAAAGAAAGTCTACGTACGCACAAATAAAGATCGAAATAATTTGCATGTTATCAGCCCAATTACCGATCGAATGAACATCACCGAGTTCGTCATATCGATAATATAGTTGACAAACCTCATTTTTACATTCAACGTGTGATGCAGAACTTTTTTGGATACGGGAAAACTTAGTGTAAGACCGAGACTGGACGATCTAAGAAATTATCTGAAAAAAGAATAAAGAAAAATGTTTACAAAAATCAAAGAACAAATCCTAAACTTTGTGCAGATACTTATAGCGGCAGAACTGAATGCAACATGCAGTTAAAAGTATTCATCCAGAAACTGCACAAATGTGCTTTGAAATGGTGATTATCATGGGTGATTGTGAGTGAGTGACTGTGGGTTTTAATGGCGCAAGAGCCACAATAGGCTATGCTGCGCCACATGGGTGATTGTGAATAGTTTATTAACGTCGCACTGAAAGCAACACGAGGGCTATTGGAGAAAGACTTCGTAATTTCGAGCCACGGTCAAGTGACGAAGACGACAGTTGAGCTGGCACTCCTCTCACCAAATTTCCACATCATAACAACGGTAGAACTCGAGACATCAACCAGATTTAATGTGCATCAACTCCGCTACACGGTGGGTCTTTGGTGGCATCAAGATTCGAACATGAGACTCGACGAAAACCACCGACCTCAGCTGTGATCACAAAGCTACCGCGGCCATCTGATTATCATGGGAAAAGAGCTAGAGCAAAATCATGCATTTCAGGGGGGAGGGGGAGTTGAATTTGTGAGAAAGTAATTTAAACAAATCTTATGGATTCTGGAACTAAGTAATTTGGTCAAATGAAAGCAAATTCACTATTTCAGATGAACCTATAGCGTCTAACAATAATCTGCTCATTTTAAGCGATAGTTACTCAGTTCCATCTGCTCTTCAAAATTTCTAAATTAAATCCCTATAAGTTATACATAGACTAGCCACTAAGATTTTCATTCAATCCCATTATAATAAGCAAGTGATTTTATTTTAGATTCCGGGACAAACAATTTTTTTCTTGAAATTAGCAAGCGGATAAACTCGTAAGATAGGGAATGGAATTTAATGTAAATATTGACAGGGTAGCCTCAGGAGATATCCTTACGAACAATTATCAAAATAGATTAGAAAAGAAACCAAAGAGAGCTGTTATTCTAGCAAATATTTTGAAATTGTGAGATACATACAAGAAACAGAAAACAAGACATACTTGGTACTCGGAATTTCAACAGAATGATAACCCTCGGACTTTTGAACAAATTTGACCTACAGCATAATGCAATGTGTGGAATATGTAACCAAATATGTGATTTGTGTGGAACAAATTTTGCAAATCTGTGGAAAATACTCGAATCATCGAAACAATCAGTGGAATTTTCTAACTATCGATCTTCGATGTACTTCACTTTTAGAGATCGTTTTGGACAAAATAGTGATAAATAAAAGTGTTTGGAGCCTTTTTACAGAAAATGAAATACTTTTGATAGTTATTAACTTAAAAGAATATTGTTTCAAGGTCCCTTGTTGCTCGAAATCTCTCGTTACTCAGTCTATCATATTAAATATTGCACTAAAAATAAACGGGAAAAAGATTCATCAGAAAATGCACAAATATCGTGATTCCATATGAGGAGCAAAAGCAAAAAACCCCGAAGTAGTGCTGTAAAATTGTTTATCTTTTAAATTTTATGTATTAAATCACTGTCTCTTTCAATATACAACTCCTTGACCTTCAATTTCCCATCATTGAAAACAACAAAAATTTTTGGAACGAATCCTCCTCGAATTTTCTATCATTTAAAACAGTGCTGGAACTCTCTTTTTGAAAGCAATTTTAACACGAATGCCACGCTTTTTCTTTACAGCTTCATTAATCTGAAATTTTGTTCCTGTTAATGCAGATTTCACCCTGGGGAACAGAAAAATCCCATGGTACCAGATCAGGTGATTGAGGTGGATAGTCCAACACTGGGGTGTTATAGTTGGCTAAAAATGTCATGACAGAAAATGAAGTATGAACCAGTGTCTTGTCCTGATGAAGTACCCATCACATAAATGTATTTAGTTCTTAGACAGCAAAATGCTAGGCATGTTCATAATCTAATTCTTTCAAAGTCGAAATTAATTTACTTCAGTCTATTGTCATTTACTTTTGATTGCTATTAATTGTTAAAGTTATAACAAAATATTAAAAAGGATATAAGGAATATCAAATTTATATGGAATGATTTTTTTCATATGTTTGATTCTTATTTCAACCCCCCCCCCCCCAAGAATTTACACTTTTCAGAGTAATAGTAAATTTAGAAATTTGTATCAATAATGATTCTCTCGAAATAATGCCTTTCTTACTTGCATTCTAAGCATGTTGTGGAAGTTAGGAGAATGGGATGCCTATTCAAATGTCGTCCCCATTACTTGATTATGGTTAAAAATTGTCCTTGCATTCAGTATGATAGTAACAAACAATCAAGCGACTAATATATAAATGATTTAATAGAAATTGAAATTTGGTTTTCATGCAGGAAATTTCGATAGCATCTGATATCTTCGTCTATATTCTTAATTGAATTTTGTAATGAATTCAATTCCAAAAAAGTTTGTCATATACATTAAAAGAGTCTTGCTGCTCGTTGAATTATTAAAAGTCTCTTATACTAGAGGGCAGAAGTCTGAAAGGAACACTAGTTTTCTAGTTTAAATACATTAGGGCTAGATCCATCAGACCATGTAAACCCAGCAACAATCAAACTATGAGGACTACAATGGAGCTGATACCTCACTCTCTTAACTCCAATATCACAGCATGTCCAGTTTTCAAGGTTTATTTCAATTCAGCATCGAGTCATTCCATTACTCTGCATGATAAGGTCTTTGTGGAGGAATCAGGACATCAAATACCAGATCAACTACAATCTGTATCACCTGACTATAAAACCAAATTGAAATTTAGTGGACCATGGGTTATAGAAAAATATAAAATATGATACTAATTAATTAAATCGCCAATGTTAAACCGAATTGAGACTTGAACTCATAATATAACAACCCAGAAACTTCTACTAGGCTGCACAAGTGTTTCTAAAATCTGCTACTAGGTAACACTAATATTTCTATAAAAAAACTGTTGAATTTGGAGTAAAAATATTTAAAATAATCACTTAGATATCAATTCTTTGATAGCATATTTAGCATGAATCAAAATGACTTATAATTTATCTCTATAGAAGACTTTTCATCTTTATCTTTTTTTTTTAAAGCCAGAACTTGGTCATTAAAAATACAAGTTATTACACTGAAAAATTTCTATGTCCCTTTGTAGGAATAGACATAAGAAGTTATCTTCTTATAAAGATTAGAAAAACTCAATATATAATAAATTATTCTGTTCTCTAAAAGAGATCTAAATAATGAGTTGTTTTACATGAACAGTATTTTTTCATCTGCATGAAAAGAATAATTGTTAAATAAGCATGATCACATTTCAATAAAATATTTATTAAAAGTTCAATTACAAATACAAAATAAAAGAGGTTTTTAAAGTTAACCAAAGCCAAGGGGAATTCAATTTCATACACAGACACAAATATGGTCACATACGCGAAATGTGAGACATTTAATAATGAAAGAAAACAACATCCCCAAACACTAATTCATATACAAATAACAATTTTATTTTACTCGAAAATAATTCTTTCAATGTATTAAAAATTTAAGTGCAAATATTAACAAATGTCATTTCAAACACTTCTTTTCTTTTTTTTTTTCCCCCTTCAAAAATTGAGCAAGATTGATCTTGGAAATTTTTTAATTCCATATATGTCAGTATATATTTTGAATATTTGTATATTCACGAAAATTTAAATATTAATTTTCACAAGTTTAAGGCACATAAATATAAACAATATTGAATCATGAATGATTCAACTGTAAAAACTTGGAAGAATAGATGCAATAAAATACTAGAAATATTTTAGCAACGAATAACATTTTTCATCAGATATATAGCAACCATTAACATATATACATTGATATCAGTAATATCATAAGAACTTTTTACCTTTAATGATTTTTTTGAAAAATTTGACTGTGAGATAAACTAAAAGATCATTTACAAATCATTAGTGTAATTATTCTAAGGTTAAAAATTAGTATATAAAAGAAGACAATAATTCTATACACATTTCACACTAAAAAACAGAACAATTTAATAAACATTTATTAAAACAGACAACATCTAGACAACGTTATATTCATGTAACAAATTATTATAGAAGATTTGGAAGGGAATAGTTATTCTTTTTTTATAGCTACCACACCATATTGGGGGAGGGATATGTTAACATTCTATTTCACAGTAAGAAAATTATTAATATCTTTAGAATAAAAGTTTGATAACTAATTTTTGTTATCAAACTTTTATATACCTCAAAGATTAAATGAAAATAAATATAAGAAAACACCATACAATCTAATGTTTATGTAGTTAAATATGAAAAATTAAATAATTTTTAGAAAATAAACACTTTTCTTTAAAAGAATGCACATGTCAAATTTTAGTTTAAGCAAATATAAAAAAAGAAATGTTTCACGAAATATTTATGGTAAAATAATAAACATTTCCGAATAATAAATTTAAGACTTTTTTTTCAGTTAAAATTCATCCAATTGATAACATTATACATTCACATTAGTTCATTATCTCCTTAAATAAAAATAAATCATTCATAATGTTACAGATAAACCTAAAAATACATATAAAACATTAATTAAAAAATTTCCTAATAATTGATTTGAGAAAGAAAATATTAATTATATTTTATATTTAACAGCCTCTATGTTAAATACAGAAAAAAAGATGGTTACAAAACATCTCAACATAGCACATACAATATTTATAAAAATTCTTATACAAAAAAAAAAAATGAAAGAAGAACAAGAAAAGGCAATGAGAATAATACACAAAATAGCACACTGGTGAACAACCAACAAACAGGTCTGTTTAGCAAGTTATAAAGAACCTTACAATTCCAAAATGTTGAAATCACTCATTCTAAACAAGAGGGTTCTATTTATATTTCATTCCTGAAATTGCTTCATAACATCAAGTACCAGCTTGATGTCAGTGCTTCTCAATTAAGAAGCAGCATTAAAAAAAAACCCGAATGCACAACATATATAAGTCATTATTGCACAAAGGATTGTCTTTTTTTTTCCAAGGGGATATTAGTAAAAGCACAAAGGAGAACAGTTTCAACATTAACGCAATACAATCACATGATGAAAAACATTGGTGAGCCAACAAGGTACACAGTCGAGGGATACATTCAAAAGTAGCGAAATTCTCCTTTCTTACCCTGGCGTTCACGGCGTACCCAGTCAGCAGGTGCAGATCGGGGACCACCCGAGCCAGGTGAGCGAGAGGTATCTTGAGATCGAGTGGTTCCTTCATCTAAGTATTGATCTTTCATAGGAGAATGCTCCTGTGAAAATAATATTTATATCTAGTAACTTGTATAATATCAAAAAAGGTCACAGTCCTCTTCAAATTATTTACATGAACATTGTTGTAACTAATTTGGAGAATATAGAATAATTGTAACAAATCACAAGTTTTAGTGATTATTAACAAATTTTAAAATTACATTTGATAGATTTAAAAATTTGCCTTCATAACTTACAATTTTAACCTTGTTAAAAGTTCTGTGACTTTTTGAAATGTCATAATCATTAAAATCAAAAAATCTTTGAAATAAAAAAGCATAAATGAGACAAGATATATATATATATATATATATATTATCCTAACTATTATTCCATATGAATTCTTTAACCAAATCATAATGACTATTACTTTAATTGTACACTAATTGCAAAATTTTGAAATAAATTTACACATCTATATAATGTTGATTGATTTGTAGGGTTTAGTGGATTTTAAAGAACAATAATCCAACAAGAGGAAGAGAGGGAAAGTGATACCTTTTAACCACACTTATTTACAATCTCTACCCACTAATTATATATAAACATATATTTACATTATTTACAAAAAATGAAAAAGGCTTCAAACAACCCATACTTTCACTAACTTTCTTTAGTGATCTGGATAAATTACATCCAAACAAGGAAAACCCACCTTATGAAGAACGAATCAAATGTACTCTGAACAATAACTCATGATCCCATGCACTCTCATGTAGATGAGGCAAGGTATTTCCTGGAGGTATCCAAATGAGTTATTTCCAACAGGGGATAAAGAGCAACAAAGGCTCTATTATACCCTTTGAGATATTCCTTTTATACAATAGATATTAAAATATCTATGCAGTATTTCTAACCATAATAAATGGAATCTTCCAAATTCAGGGGAAGGTTAATTTTAAAAAGGTTATTTTCAGAATGTTTGCATCTAAAATTAAACAAGATATATTATTAGTAAAAAGACCAATTACTTTAAGATGACAACCATATATACTAGTAGTCAAAATTGTGGAAAAACCCTTTTAAAAAAAGTGTATTTTTGAGCTTTAATGGAACATTCCATTCTGAATTCCACTTTTTTTTTAGTAATACTATCATGCATTTCACCAATAGAAAAATGACTTAATCCACAATGTTATGAGATAAAGGCTGTTGGATTGCTTACCTTTATTTTTAGCAAAAGTTCTAACCAAATAACCAGAAAAAGGAAGAATAACCTGCTTTTGTACTTTTTCTTCATATTAAAGAAGCCTATAAACACAACTATTCAGACAGCCAATCAGATGTCTTTTCCTTTTGATGATGACTAAAGCATGTAACAGTAGGATTCTGCCAGTGTATAAGATAATTGCTATCAAGATGGGTGATTTTATGTGTGTTATCAGTTTTAATTTAATGAATTCATAAAAAAGGTTTTCTTGTATTTGGTGACATAAAACATAGTTAAATTAAATTAATGAAAGTGAAGACTGGTCATCCCAGAGAAAGAAAGATTATTAGTAGAACAATTGGTGGAAACAATAATAAGTAACATTTTAAAAATTTGTAATGTAAGTCAACAAAACCAGACTGGTAAAGGCAGAAAAAGATTTACTGCAGCAAGTGATGATAAAAGCATTAAGAAAATAAGTCTAAACAAAAAAAAAATCCAATTTTGAGAAAATAAAATGAAATGGCAGAATGCAATGTGAAATTGAGTTTTAGTTGTGTTCGACTCAAACTGCTCAAAATTGGTCTTAATGCTAGAATTCCACAAAAAACTTTTTATCCCTCAAATAAAAATTTAAAAAATTAAACTGAACTAAAATACATATTGAATGAAAAGCAGAACAGTGGTAAAATCTTATTTGGTGCAATGAAACCAAAATCGGCCAGATTGGTAGTAATGGCATAAAATATGTAAGGAAAATAATTTGAAAAGATTTGTATCCTGATCACATAATGTCTAACCTTTAAAGACATATTTTGAGTTGTGGTTTGGGCTTATATGTCAAGAAAAAGATTCAGCAGAATTTGTGTGATTAATAGGAGTTTAAATGCTATAAACATATAAATGAAATACTTCCATATATGATCTGTTCAAGGATTAAGCATCATTTATTTTTCCACATGATGCAGCTCTATGTCATGTGGTGTTATATACAGAAAATTAAAAATCAATGGTGACGATTAAAGAGACTTGCTAGACTGAAGCAACTCCAGAAGAAAATTGGATTAAGAGAAGCAATAATTCCATATTGGTTTTATATTATAATAGCTGCAGACCTAAAAAGCTTAAAACTCTATGAGAAAGCCTTATCAGGATATAATTGAAGTTAAAAGATTCCCTACTAAGCACTAATTTACAAGGTAAGAAATTTTACAAATCTCATTTTGTCTATCAGTTTCAATTCTCTTTATAAGCACTAATCTAACAATATTTTTTTATAAAAGTTATTGCTTTACATTCTTGATTAATTTATCTCTTCAATAATACATAATTTTATGGTATGAATAAAAAAAAAAGTGGAATTAAGAGCCATCAAAGCTCAAAATTGCTTTTTATTTCAAAGAGAATCCACAATTTTGGCCACTAATGCAAAAATTAAAAATAATTATCTCAATTCTAATCACTGTAAACTTTAAACTTACAGTGCTGTAGTAATTTTCACGGTTACTTCTCCCACTAGACCCATACACTGGATTATTGAAGACATCATCATCTAAAGCTGGATATGGTGTAACAATTGTGTGTGGAACATGAGCAACTTGGCCTCGCATATTACGTGCTTTCCACCATTTACGGCTGTCATCTAAAATCTATAAAATATAAAAAGAGGAAGAAAAATAATTTAGTTTCTATTTTTATTACAATGATTTTTAAGCATACTTATTTTTTTTTACTGATATGTAAAAAAACTTAGTTTGCACACATTCAAGTCACATTATCCTGTATTTTCACCTACATTTTACATTATTTAGATATCACTGTCACAACAATAGTTGTTAGGTATTCTAAACCATGTATTAATGTTTATTAATATATCCATATTTCAATTTCTTACTCTCTTATATATCTATATTTCTATCTCAATTAATATGTCTACATTTCAATATTTGTATCTATAATAAATAACAATTTAATAATTTTTTAAGAGTAAGTATCACCTTATCGAGTTTCCTTTATATAATTTTTTACAGCATTAATTTTGCATCATTGCATAATTATGTTACATAAATTAGTCAACTTCTATAGCATTATTAGAAAGTGGATAAAAAATGAATAAAATGTTACTTATATATTATGCTACTTAAAAAAATTGTGACAGTCAAATGTACTTCTACATGTAAATAAAACACAAAATAAATTTTAAAGAAATTTAGCAAAGTCTATGAGGTACTCATAAAGCAATAAAAATTACCAAAATAATAACATTAAAAAGGTTTAGCATAGTATTTTAGTCTCTTACTTATTTACTATACCATGGTAAACTCAGTAAGGTAATTCAACATACACTTTATCATTTGGTTTCACTATTTTCTTTGCAGTTAAAATTACTTTTTTTTAAGTGTCAATAATATGTGAATAAAAATAAATTATTTTTAAATAAAACTCATTCCCTGAGTTTTTAAAAATATCAAAAAGAAGATTAATTTAGTTTTTATTAACGTCACACTAGAAGCAACACAAGGCTTATTGGCGGCAGACCTCGTAATTTTGAACCACGGTCAAGTGACGACTGAGCTGGCACTCCGCTCTCCAAACTTCCACACCACACCAATGGGAGGACTTTGGGTCCCGACAGATTTGACGTGCATCATCCTCTGCTACATGGCGGGTCTTTGGCGGCCAAGGATCAAACCCATGACTGAACAAAAATCGCCGGCCACAAATCCGAAGCCATGACCGCTAGGCTATCGCGGCCACATATCAAAAAGGAAGTAGCAGAGATTCAAAAATCAGAAATTGATGATTTTGAATTACTAATTCAAACCTATTAACCGTATTTTATAACACTAACATGTAAAGCTTTGTGCAACATGTTATTACTGATAGAAGTAACAAATATTAAAAGCCATATTCTTATATTATATTATTTCCATATCTTGGTATACCATACTTTAACCAGTGACAGAAAAAAATATAAATCTACCTCTAATATTTCTCCCCTGATAACAGTAAGCTCCTTTTCATTATTAGCTGTCCTGGGATATACAACTTGAACAATTTTGGTCCTTCTACTTTTCAAGTCTTCTAGCCACTGCATCTGCTGGCGATCAAACTGACGTTCAGGGCTCAGTGGCAAGTCTGAATGCTCAATAGAGTCTGAACTGAATTCTGATCTCATGTCCCGATCCCTAGGATCATGAAAATCAGATTCAGGAGACATTGCATTACCTCTAAAATCAGAGATAACAATAAAACTTATTAATATTATTATAGAAACATAATAAAGGAGGAGAAATGAGAGTATGATAATGATAAATAAAACCCAATTCTACTGATCTTTTAATTTCTAATTTATTTTTACTATTTTATAATTTATTCATTTATTACACTTTTCCTTTTTTAAAACAGTATTCTTAGAAAACAGAATATTATAAATAAAAATATGGCTACAATAGTCTGTACTTTTATAAGAAAATAAAAAGTAAAATTTGAATATATATTAGATTGTAAACACACATAGAAAAGAAAATTTAGGTAAGAATTTTAATTAAATACTTAAAAAAGAAATACTTCAATTGAAAATTTTAGTTAAAAATTGCATTTGTTAATTTAATAAATGTTTATACCTGTCAATGAAATCCCTTCGTGCTTCTGGTGGCATATGCTCATATGGACGGTCAAATGCTGGACGCATGTGCGGGTGATGATCAGGAACTACACTAGGAGACTCATTGCGGTCATCATCACCTCGTTCACTACCAAAGTATTCGCTTCCAAAACGACTGTCCCGCTCAGAATGGCCAAACACTCGCTGATAATCTTGTTCTCGCATGTCTGACTGTAGAAGTAAGTAAAATTAAGAAAAAGAAATTAAACTGGATATTAAATGCTTTATGCAGAACTCTTTATGAGGAAATAAATATAGGCAATGTAACTATATAAACCGAATAATTTATTCAAAGAATGTTGAACTAGTTTAACATAATTTGTAATACTGAATTATTGTTTCTAAAGCCAGATTGAAACAAAGCTAGAATACTTAAAAATTGGCATAAAACAAAAGAACATATAAAGAAATAGCTCAAGCGATTGGATACTTTTATAAAAGAATCAAGAATAGCATAGCAATTTGTGACAATGCATTGTATTAAATTTAAGGTTGAAATAAAAATAGATAAATTATTAAAAGACTATTGTAGAGAGAGAAAAAAAAGATTTTTATAGCAATATCTTAAATGTATTATTTTTATATTTTTAAGTGAATCAAAAAGACTTATCTATGTCTACATTATTTATCATGTAAAAAATTTGACAATATAGAACCTTGAAGAAAGTTTTAACAAATGCATTTCTGTCATAAAAACTTATAAGACACAGAAAATTCCAATTCATCTGTATAATAAAATCAACCAGTTAAATTCAATATTGTAGCAGTGTATAATGCTTTACGCCTCAGAACTAACCTCTGGTCTCTGTATCCTATGTGAGAGAGTGCTATTTTCTTCTAAAGGATTTTCAGGTGCCCAGCCATTTGAGAAGACTGGTCGGTAGCTGCTTTCATAACCTTTCCATTGATCTCTATAAAATTAAGCCATTCAGCATATTATGATACTTAACTTTCTCAATAAATGATCAAATATTTAATAAAAATTATTACAAATTAATGTTTAGCTAAGAATTTTTAAAAAAATTCAAATTTTTCCACACTTAAAAAACATGTATAAAAATAATAAGCTTCAGTTATTTCTTAATGGTGTAAATATAACATTTCTACAAATGGTTGTCAAAGTTACAGATATAATACATTTTCCATCAATAAATCAAGTATTATACCCAGGTGACTCTTGCTCATCAACTAGAGCTTGGAATAAATACCCTTGCAGGACCTAAATCTACCTTGACATTTTGAGCAACTATTAGATATTAAGTCCAAATATCATGTCAATGAGAGGAACTTAAGCCCTGACAGATATTTAATCTGCCTTATTCTTTCTGAAATGTTTGACTCATCCAGGGGGGCTGAGCACATCCAGTTAGAGTTTATAGCTACCAAGCTGGTACATGATGGGTCTGTAGCAGAATCAGGCTTTGAATACACAGCCTGATTAAAGCTTTATCAGCCAGTTTGATATCCTGACCACCTGGCTATTTCTCTTTTATATATTATGAAATGCTTTCTTAATCTACAGCATAAAACATCCAATTTTTTTGAAAATACATGACAACATTTTATTAAATTCAATCATATCTATTTTAATCATTTCCTTTTCTTCTAAGTGTCCAGCAAAATGTTTTTTTTTTTCAGTCTTACAAAAATCTTACAATTACTATTATAGTATATTTTTAAATGGATTCTAGAACTCAAAAATATTTTTTACACTACAGCAAAAATTTTAAATTTGCCAAATTTTGAGTTTTTTAAAAATTACAATTGTAAAATCAATGTCAATAATATTGGTTACCATCCTTTTGAAGGATTATTGAAGAACTTTCAAATACACACAATTTTACTATCTGTAGATAAGCACATGGTTTAATTAAGCTTTTAGTCATTGACAAAACAAAATTATGAACAAAATAAGCAGGTGGAGATACATAATCACATTAAAGGCGATATCTCAAGAAAAATGATGCAGATATAGGAATTCTATAATACCACAATTTTGGAGGTGAAATTCCTTTTCAAATTACACATGCTATATAATGCTATAATGTGGTGCTGAGAAAATAGGTATTTGAATACATCATTTCCAATTTTGCTTTTAAAAAAACTCATTAATATATATTTTAAGATTTTACAAATATAAAATTGTTACATGGGAGAAAAACTGTAATGAGAGATAACACCCATTAATAAATATAATTCTAGTAATATCACCTTGGAATTATCCAAGAATCTCCTAAGCTATGCCACAAATCTGTTTCCTTAGAAGTGCAGCAGTTCGCCAAGAGTTCAATAGCATCTCGAGTGAGCAAAGGACTGACAACATTGGCCGCAAGGTTGGCACTGTGATTCGAGTCCCTAGCTGCATCAATGATGAGAGCAAGAGGTGTGAACAAGAAGTGCACCAATTCAGGAGCATTAGGATCATGAATATGGCTTTTCAATTTAGCCTAGAAAAGATTCATTCTTTTTTCAAATCATTAGTTTTGAAACAGTAAAATAATATTAATAATTTTAATACAAATGTATTATTTATTTTGCATTACCAAAAATACAAGTAAAAGTGTGGTACTAAGATCTTTTTTTTCACTTTAAAAACACATATTTGTAATATTTTTTTTTTATCCTAATCAAAATTAATTATTTCGAATTTCTAAGACTGCAATTTAAGATAAAGAATATAAAAAGGAAACGAGGCTATTTTATGTTATGTTTATAAAATCTGAATTAATTCAAAAATATTAAACATGAATAAAAAACTTAATGTAAAATTATAACCAAAAATTCTAAAACTGATTTTTAGGAGAATGCAGTAAGTAATATTTTTAAATATATTTTAAGCAATAAGAATTAAAGATCGAAGCCATACCAACAAGTTAAAGGATAGTTTGAATTTTTGCAACACATCAACGAACTCTCGTTCCGGTGGAGGCTTAGCTCTTATACTCAACATGCCATCTAAATAAATAAAAAGGCAAAAAATTATAAAATTATATTAAAAAAAAGGATTTTTTATATAAATTTATTGGTTTATCCCATATTTAGATGGTTTTTTAAAACATATTCCAAGGATTAAAAGTAAATAATGCAAACATACTTAACTGGACTAAATTAAATTGTATTCAATGTTGCACTTAAATAAAACAATGGTAAAAATTTTAAAAGCTTAGATGACTTGATACAACCTTGATTTTGCAAAGTAATTTTTTGTTTATAACCTCAAAACCTGAATTAGATTAGAAAAAGGTTTTTGAAATCTGACATAACAACATTTCAATTGCAATACTATTCGATAAAGCACACATTTTTTAAAATGTTAATCTAATAATACAGATGCAAGACAGAACCATGATCTTAATAATTATTAAATCCTCCAAATTATTATCCCTTTTGTGGAGTAAATAAAGCTCCATTACCTCCCATGTCTTTCTTCTTATGTTTCCTGCTCTTTTGCCTTCGCTCAAGTTCTTTGAAAGCAGCTGCAGCATGTTGAAGTCTGACTACAAACCTCTCAATGTCATCAAAACAATGATTTAATATAGTCTAGAAAATATTAAAATAATCAAATTTTTCAATTTCTTTCTAATAAAGTATATGGTAAATAAATATAACTTTTAAATTTAAAAAAAAAATCAAGTTAAAATAAAGTAAAATATTAAGAATATTATATATACTGTATCACAGTCAAGTAAAAACAAACCACTTTTCATGGAAGTTATATTTCCAAGTACATTATAATATGCAAAAATTATGTTATTCTTAAAAGCTGAGAAGAAATGATAATATTAAACTTAAGTTACAACATAAGTAAAATAACACAATTTACTTTTGAAACATATATAAATTAGATAATAAATTTAAAACAAATTTTGCATATGCAATAAATTTTACATAGAAATTTAATTAAATGAAAAACCTCTGTCAAGAAATTAAAAAGCAAACATTTTAGCAAAAATAATTCAAGTGTTCTAGTATAATGTTCTTCATGTGTTCGTGTCTATCAAATGTAATTCAGATTCCCTTCCAACATATAACATTGGGAGAGAAACTTAAATGTTCAAAGAAAAATTTAAAATAATGACTTTCATAGCATACAGAAAATAATGATCACATGCAGGTTTAATTTACAGTAATTAAATATATACATTAAAAACACATATACAAGTTTATTATAAATATTAATAACTTATAAAATATGAACAATTGTGTCTATTTACAAGTCATTATTCACATAATTACACCAAAATCTTTTAGAATTGAAATATTGATCACTTTAAAGATATGATTTATATTTTTAGTACAATTATAGATATATCAAAAATATAAAGAGAACAATTTTCAAAATATTTTAAACATTTTCCACTTAAAAAATGTTTTTATTTATATAGAATATATTGCATTAAAAGATATTATCAAAACCAAATAAACACTGACAAAGTAATATTCCTGGACACATCAACACATGATATATTACAAAATACTTATGATGCATTGTCATTATAGACATTTGGAAAAAAAAAATCAATGGCTAATTAGTTATTACTACTTACAACTTCTCTCTCATATTTGTCACTAGTAGTTGAGCTTGTTTCATCATTTGACTCTCGAGCATATCCTGCAGCCCTTTCTATTCGCTGCTGGAGTACAGAGCCCCCTCTAGGAGGGGGTGGTTCTGTAAAACAAATGAGTACATAAGAAACAAATACACATTTTTAAAAATCTGAAATCCTATATGATTTTATATTATTGTCTTTGCTTATATATATATATATATATATATATATATATATATATATATATATATGCAACAAGTAATATAATGAAGTTCAAGGGAAAAAATCAAATTTTTAAATGATTTGGAAAGTTTATTAAATTGGTACAAAAACATGACTATAACTTTAAAAAAATGAATAAAAATGCTATTTAGCAACTTAATTTCTCTTTATCAATTCTTTTATGTCCAAATATGTTTAAATTTAATAAATATATTGAAATTATGCAATGGACACTAACATTTCTTATTTAGAGACAGACAAATAAGTCCCAACATCTATATAAGTTATAAGTTACAAGCTGCCCTGCTATGTTACATGACAACTTGAGATACATTTGGTTGTATTTATTAGCAGCTACTTTATTCAACATAGTCTTAAATAAAAAAAAAAAAAAATTAAAAAAAAAAGACCATTAAGCCTTTCTAACCAAACTACATTAGATCATTTTGATATTTAAAATAATCATGATGCTGCAAAATTATGACTAAGATTACTTACGTGGAAGAGAGGAAGTGGATGCTGAAGCACTGAACATGGCTACATGATCCCGAACTTTGGAGTTATTCCCATTAATGGGTGGATCTGGAGGAGGGTTGTGGGGAGGTGGTGGCAAATGTCGAATGCCGTCTGCACTTCTAAAAAGAGCCAGACAATTAGTTTATAAAAAAATGTAGATTGGGAAGCAAATCCATTCACATTTGTAAAAGGTTGTAACATTATTGCTGATGCAATTATGTGTACTAATTCATTCTTTCATTATTAACCCATATTTTAACTTCAGAAAAAGCATTTCAGATGAAATCAACATTTCATTACTTTCTTTTTCTTCAAAAAGTCTTCTATATATTCACAAAAGTATTTAATATACTTCAAATAATTAAATTATCATCAGAAAGTTTCATTAAACTTCTATCACTTATACTTTAAAAAAATTAATACCAAAATAATCATTGTAAACTCAATATAAAAAATTAAAAAAAAAAAAAAAAAGGTTATATTTTTTATATTTTAATGCCAGTAAAAAAGACAAATGTTATATTTTTATAATAGATTTTTTGAAGCTGTAAAATAAAATTCATTATAAATTATACAACCATTTACTTATATATTTCTAAGAACACTTATATTTTTGATTTTCTTATTACAAATAAATAGATGATTTTTACCAAAATAAATTTTACCAAGAAAAAAAAAATAATATGTGCACACTTTTTTGTATTGTATGTGTGTCATAAGTGTTCTAATCCCCTCCTTTTTTTTGCAGAGTTATTCAGAGGTAGGTTCAGAGCTATTTATAATTTTTTTTAAATGTACATTGCAAACAAGAAAAAGTTATGATAAAGTTGTTTGATTTGATTCACTATAAAAAAAATAAGAGTAATGTTTCTTGACTTTACACACATTATAATACAGAAATATAATATATTATATTTTAACAGAATTTAAGAAAAAATGATCTAAAATAATTCACAAGAAATATCTTTTTAAAATTCAAATATTCATGAATAAGGAATTTCATTCAATAATAAACTAAAATAGGAGGAAAAACATGAATATTATAATAAAAATACTCATCTAAATAAACTTTTATCTACAATAGCATTTACAAAAATATTTAATAGCTATCAAAATGGTGCTTTTTAAAAGCTATTTATATTTGTATGATTAAAAATGAGAAATAAGCAAATAAGTACCAAATGGAAGTTACAAAAAGGCAGCTAGATATCTGAGCATGCTGACTAAGAGAAAAAATTTGTGAATAATTGCTTCAAGACTACAAATGGATTAAGCCAAATGCAAATTTTCTTACCTTCTGTTACCCAAAACAAATTCTTTGAAAAGAATAGCTGAAAATAAATGGAACTGATTATACAATAAGGCAAAGTATGAGTTTAAAAGTAGGTGTGATAACCTAATTTTTTTTCCTTTCTTATTTCACTACAAATTATAAGTGGGCGTAGTTAATGGGTGATAAAACTCTCCCAAACAACTCCAGTTTAATTGTGTAGGATGGAAATGAACAGGAAACATTTTTTAATTCAATGAAAATTCATGTCTTCAGGTCAGTTATTTAAAATAAATTATATTTTTTTAAAAAAAACTTACTTGGCTCTGACTTTCCCAGACATAAACATTTTCATTTCATCCACGACGTCTTGGGCCTACAAGAAAAATAAATTTTATTAATGGTTTGTATGAGATTAATCAACTTACACATGAAAGCATTTTTTTAAAAAAGTATTCTAATTTGATAAAATCTCAAATCAAAGTTTAGTTGAAAACAGTTCCCCCCCCCTTTTTGAATGCCATGTAAATTTCTAAAATGGTGTTAATTAAGGCAATTTTTTTTTTTTTTATTTCAACACTCAAGTAGCTTATTCTCAGAATCACACTGAATCCAATTTTTCTCTCACATGCATCCAAGTTAACAACCAATTTTTTTTAAATATTCCTTTGATATGCGGGGGGGAAGGGGGGGAAAAGTAACGTTATTCACTATTAACATTTTAATGAATAACAATTATTCCATTTTCATCATAAATAAATAACTTTTTATGAAGTTCTACTGACATCACAATTGCAATGGTTCAACAATTTTTATTTTATTTGTATAAATTATTTTACTCATTCAATCTTTTGAATTATTTATTGATAAATGCAGTACATGAGGGAGGGGGATAGAAATTTAAGAGCCATTTTACTATAATGCACCTTGCATATGCAGAAAATAAAATCCATAAAAAGCCTTCTAATTTCATAATGCATTTTGTAACCATTCTAAATCTTCATTTGGGATTATTTTGGTGGGAAAAAATTTGTCTAGATAAATTAATTTTAAATGTATATATTCTTTATGATATACAACTCATTTTTTTAAAATTCTTTTGTATTATCACCCTATTCATTTAAAATACAAAATAGTTAAAATTAAAAGCTAATTTTATTTCCAAATTCCAAAAATTATATTGCAGAGAATAAATAATTACATTAAACATATGACTTGAGAAGTGTGGGGGCAGTCTATAATTTGAACATTTATTAATTTCTTTAATTTAAAACAATTCTTTTCATTGCAATAAATCAACAGTTGTTAATATTTTAATACAAAGGATATTTTACCCCATTATAGGATTTCACACCTATATACCAATATATATACACATACTCTACACCAAAAAAATCAACGCATCTAGGAGTTGCACGATTGGAATGAAATTGCATATACAAAGACATTAGAACCGAATATGGAAATGATTAAACATTGGTGACCAAAGAATGAATAGCAGGAGCTCCAGCGCATCAGAAGTGCACATTCAGCAGGTATATATAAAGAACGATTCTCAATCGGAGGGTCAAAATTTCAGTTGCATTTCGACTGGGGATATCTTATGTCCACTGTAACAATACCTCCCCAAAGAATTCGGACACTTTATATGCAGATGTTAGAGTTTGAAAGAGGTTAAGCTATCGGAATGAAAGGGGTTGGTTGGATGAATTGATCAACATCTAGGTTGAAGCGATGTAGTGATTGGACAATGTTGGCAAGAATGGATCAATAACAGTAGAAGTTGATCAAGGACCACAACAGAACAAGAAGACATAGTGATTGTCAGAGCAGCTGTTACAGCACTGAATTTGCCATTATCAACTATCCACCATGTGACTTGCACACAAGTATCCCACATAACCCATGGCAGACAACTGAGAGAGAGATGAATTTAAGCTCACGTCGACCTTTAAACCACCAAACCCATACAATGTCAAATCCGCTTACAGTGGTGTCGAGCTCAATCAACTAGGAACTGCGTATGTATGTTCTGCACATCCAACAATTTTTATCGCAGTCGGACAACTCCTATTTGCATCATTTTTATTGTTATAGAGTGTAAATACCATTTCATGAAAAATTTATATAATAGAGGCATCAAGAAATAATTATTTATGCTACAAATATTTATACAATTTTAAATATATACTTACATAAACTCTAGAACACTGGAAAATATGCATTTCTGACTGATTTGGGTTCTTGTTCTTTGGATCTTCCCTGACAATGAAAATGAGGATATTGTTGTATAACTCTCTGGGATCCTCACTTGTGTATGCTGTGGGATCACTAATAAGATTCATAGGAAATTTCTCCACAACATCCTAAACCAAACAAACAAAAAATATGAATAAAAGATTAGCAATATTATTACTGTAATAAATGCATTATTTAACAACTTTATAAGTGCAATAAAAAATTGTAAAACTATAAATATAATTTTTTTCTAATTAACACCACACTAATGATTCACAAAAACACCAAGTTTAAAGTATGTAATAGATTTGTCATCTTTGAACATCTTCAGATGAAAAAGATAACAACTGAATCAAATATCTTACTCTTAGAATTTTTACACTACAATAAGATTGTCGAGTAAGATTCCATTACAGCCCTTTTCTATCATAAAATATAATTTTTGATGAAATTATCTTGACCTATCAAATCCAATTAATTCTTCAAAAGAGTATTTCTCTTTGTTACTAATATTAAAAGAAATCAAACCACATTATACAACAGATAAATGAATATACAATTCATTTATGATAGGAATAATTTGATAGTGATTTATATTTAAAAAGATACAGTGAACAATATACAAATACTGCCTTTATTTGAAACAATAACATACCATAAAATATATCATAAAATTTAATTAAGTTAACTTTTAATTTTATTACAAATAAATAGGCTAAAAGACATTTATTTATTACATTGCGGGGGCTCTCTTCAACCATGATGCTGAAGTTAAAAGGTCCTTGATAGAGGTCCGAGAGGTAATCCCTATTGGCTTAGTTGCTAAGAACAATGAAAAAAGTTACTGGACAAATTTTCTTTGAGCACAAAGATTGAAGGTTCGAAACACTACCAGCTCTCAAGGTCAACAGACCACCCTCAACATGGAGATAAAAAAAAAACATTCCAACGAGGTGAGAAAACATCCTTTCCCCTTTCCCCAAGGGATGACCCAGGACTTGAACACTAGATAGCAGCACAGTTAAGAACTACTGGTAGCATGTACTCTCGCCGCAAAAATTTGCATTTGTGTACCTACCAAGACACCACCACATGAATCACAACTAGCAATATACAGACTACGCACATATGTCAAACCGGCTAGCCATCCAATAAAGGCTGGAAAAACATTTCCAAAAATTTTTCCTTCAGAATGTTTCTCTTCATATCATTATAATGATACTGGAGGGAAAGTATGTGACAGCATTTCTTTAACAATGATGACAGAAATTAAAAGGCCTTAATAACTAGCTCGAGAAGTAATCCCTTTGGCCTAATTGCTAAGATAATTACAAAAAGCAACTGGATAAGCTTTCTTCAGACCCAAAGATTGAAAGTTCAAAAGCCTGTTGGCCCTCAATGTCAACAGACCCCTTCCTTTCATGAAGTTCAAAAAACCCCATCTTCCCAAAGGCAAGAAAACATTTACCAGCTAAAATATAATAAAATATAAAAAAATATTGCTTTTAGAACAATATTGCACAAAAGTATTTTACTATACTTTGATTATGTAAAATTTTCTTTTTTAAAATTAACAAGACAAAATTTGAGTGTGCATATAAAATATCTAGTTCCACATTGATTTATTTGTTCCTGTTCGTATAATCAACTGGTCAATGTGTAAACTAATAGAGATTCTATTTATCTAGAAAAGAAATTTAATAGAATAATCATAGAGTAAAAAGTAAAACATATAATATTTTTTTAAAAAAAAAACTCTAAATTAATCAGCCATGAGACTGGAACAAAGGTCAACATTTTATAAAATAAAACTTATATTACTGATTAATAAAATGTTCCTTAATTTCTTAAACAACTTTACTGTACGATTGATTGGTTTTATTAACATCATACTAGAAGCAACACAGGGGCTATTGGTGAGAAACCTCGAATTTTGAACTTTAGCCCTGTAATGAGGATGGTACCTGAGCTGGTACCTCCTCTCCTAACTTCCACACCACACCGACGGAAGACTTTGAGCCTACTCAACAGATTTGATGTGTATCAACCCTGACTACATGGCAAGTCTTTGAGAAAAACACATACAAATCACTACTAGTGATATTCCAGCTCTGGCGCAAGTGTCGACAAGACCTGCTATTAAACAATAGACAGTCTATGACTCAAAAATAGAAAACTGTTGCGAGCACACACACAAATCCTCAATTCAACAGGGAGGGGATGTATATCAATTGCAGTAATGGTTAATAAAAACAAGCAACCTTCACTTTAAATACCAATGTTTTTCTCATCACAATGATACTGTAGGGGGAGTATGTAGCGACTCCCTTCTACAACAGCGCCAGAAGTTAAAATGCCTTACTAACTAGCCCAATTAGATTTTTTTCTGGCCTAGTTGATTAAGGTATCAACTTTTCTTCAGACCCACTGGTCCATGGTTCGAAGCACCCAATCACAACTGCCGCAAACCCAAGATAAAAAAAAACCCATCAGCTGTAAGTTTTATTATATGAAATACCCATTTGAAACACAATAAAATCACACCTGAAACACTTAGAATCAATAATATTACCATAGTGGCTTAATAATTTTTCCTGAAAAAAGGGGAAGGAATTTTGGTTAGAAGTAAAAAGTTTTCCAATTTTGATATAATGTTCAATATACTTGAGTATTTTCCTACACCACATAAATTTATTACATCAAAAGAAATTCATAATCCGATTTGAATTTTAAAAAGGATTATTTTATACTTGTGATATTTTTACTATCACTGCACTGAGAAGCAACACAAGCCCTATTTGAAACGAACTCTGTCAAATGACAAGGATGACACCTGAGCTGGTACCTCCGGCTCCAAATTTCAACATCACACCAACAGGAGGACTTGGAGTTTAGTTTTTATTAACGTCGCAGAAGCAACCCGAGGGCTATTGGTGATGGACCTCGTAATTTTGAACCTCGGTCAAGTGAAGAGGACAACATCTGAGCTGATACCTCCCTCTCCTAACTTCCACACTACACCAACAGGAGGACTTTGGGTCCTGACAGATTTAACATGCATCAGCCCTAGCTGCATGGTGGGTCTTTAGCGGCCAAGAATCTAGCCCACGACTGAACATAAATCGCTGGTCACAAGTCTGAAGCCATGACCACCAGGAGGACTTGGAACCTTGACAGCTTTAACATGCCTCAGCTGCAAAACATGACAGGTCTCAAGTGGCATCAGGGCTCAAGTGTGAGTATGTGATGGCATAAAAACCAGATACAACTATGCTGCATCAAACAAGGTGGAACTGTGATCTATATGCTTAAAAAAGGTAAGAAAGTTACAAATGATTGACAAGAAGCAACTTCAATCTTTTGGTTTGAAAAGTACTCAATTGTAAAGTTAATTTGTTGTTTGTTTGGTTGTCATATTCCAAATAGTAAAGACACCATTTGCAGAGATAATTAGTACACAGATGTAGTCCTCTATTGTTTATATCATGGTTTGACAGGAAATTTATATTAACTTTAGAGGTCTTATTATATAAAAAATATAATTTTTAATTAAATCAAAAAAATCCTTCGTGCTTGCATGTGTGGGATTATCATCAACAACTCATCTTTTACACTAACAGGCTATAAAACTTATTTTAAAAATTATAAAGTCAAACATGTAATGCCTTAAATGTTAAATTTAAGTATTTATATAAAGATCTTAATATTAAACTTGTTTTTAACTTACACCATCTTCATAATCCAAGATTAGAACCCAATTTTTATCCAGTTTCATCTGCATTTTTTGAGTCCAAATTCCATTAGTTTTTTCCATCTGAAGTAAACGACGTAGACCATCCTTTGGTGATACTAGACCTTAAATGAAAAATTTAAATAAAAATAATTTTCAACAATTTAGATAATTACAACAGGAAAAAAAAAATGATTTCAGCTTAGAATATATTATTGTAAATACGAATTTTAACCATAAAAATAACATTAGAATCACATAAATTTAATTTAATCATCAGCCAAATTTTGTCCTATCTTTTTACAGTACTCTTTTGAAACTTAACAGCTTATTCTTAAGGAAAGAGGAAATTCAAGTAAACATTGAAAACTTTTCAAGAATGTTATTTTAAACTTATTTTATTTAGTCCTAAAATTACATATTTAAAAGTAGTAAATCTATAGCACATTGTATAAAAATTTGATTCATTTTATAATCATACAATTCCTTTAGAAGAAATTTTTTTCGGAAATTTAATAAAAATTTGCAAGATGCAAACAGTAAATTATTGAATGTTTAGAGATTATCTGCACATTACTAAAATAAATTTAAAATATTTCTCTAGACTAAGAATAGGGAATTTTTTCAATTTAGTAAGCAACATGTAACGATTTTTAATTCAATTTGCCCTGCTTACTTATTGTACAATAAATAAACTTAAAGAGAGATGAAGCTACCTTAGTTTTTAATAACTATGAAGTGAGATTACATTGTGAATAAATTAATTAGAACAAGAGTCAACAATATCAAGTTGTTGCCAATCTAAGAAACAAAATCAAGAGTTGCCAAATAATGTCACATTCACCCACCCCCCTTAAATTTCAATCACGATCATTTCGATCCTGACATAGTCCTTTAAATAAGCAGGAGGTTGTCTTGGGTGGATTGGACACAATGACATATCCACCTTTTTCTCAGTCACCTCTTAAGAAGTAATTTCCAAGTCTGAGTTTATAGACTGCACATCTGCATCCACTAAAATATTTACTTCTGTATTCCCCTTGTTGTCAGTGGATTTGATAGTTTCTCCTTTTGGAGCTAAATTTTTGATAGAAACAGTTGTTTCCCTTCCATCAGCAAGCCTTATATCAGCATAGTCAGGGTTGGCTTCAATCAGTTTCACTTCTTGGACAAATGGTTCATACTCGTTTGTACACACATGGTTTTTCATGAGAACAGGACCACGCCATGTAAGCCAAATGGGGATGGAGCAACTATTATGGGATCTCCGAGGGTGAGAAAACAGTCGCTCTTGGGGAGTCATATTTGCAACAATACATAACAAGGAACAAATTGTTGTAGAACTCTCTACCATTGTTCAATCCGTATATTATTAGATCTCTTATATAATTTTCCAGACAATTCCATTGTAATGTTCAACACCTGTCCATTTTCAGTGGATTATAGGGAATTTTACGACTTGAAGCTATTCCATGAAATGTTAAAAAACTTTTGAAATTCCTGAGACACGTAGGTAGAACCAAGATCAGAGTGGATTAAAGATGACATACCAAAAATCGAAAAAATGTTCTTTAAATGAGATATCACAGTTGTAGTAAAAATGTCACTACAAGGTAAAGCAAATGGAAATCTGGAGAACTCATCCACAATGTCAAGATATCAGTTTCTTGAGAGACTGGAGAGAGATTCCTTAAAATCAAGGTTCAGTCTTTTAAATGGGGAAATTGCTTTCACAAGTGTTCCTACATTTTTTACAAATCTGGGTTTCAAATCATTGCATATCAGACAAGAATTTGTGACTTTTTGTACATCATCTAAAGAAAAGAGGCGATTCTTGCAACAAACCCAGTGGTACATTCCTGTTACCCCCAGGATGACAGAGAGAGTAATGTAGGTCGTTTGTCAACTCTAGAAGTTAGGGCCCTTGTTATACATGATAATGTATCAGCTATTACATTTTGTTTCTCTGGTCAGTAAATGATGTCAAACTTAAAAGCTCAAGTCTCCATGGATTAATTTTTCATTTTTAATTTTGCTGTTGTGTAGTTGATATAAAAAAAAAAAACAAATGAGACTGCTAGTTCATCTGTGAACACTTCAAAATGATCTCCCATTAAGAAATGTCTCCAATGATGGAAGGCTTCCTCAATGGCATATGCCTCTTTTTCTGGAGAATGTCTCAGTTCAGATGTACTTAATGTTCTTGAAGAAAAAAAAGCCACAGGATGGCCAGCTTGGTTCAGGGTAGCATCAATTGCAAAATCTGATAAATCCATTTTGACTCTAAAAGGGAATGTCATCTTCAATTGTTGCCAAGGTAACATTGGCCATGCTATCTTTCAGCAAATTAAAGGCTGTAACTGCTTCACTAGAGAGAGGAAACAGTGTTTTTCCTAGAAAGAGATGTATCTTTTAAGAAAACTCAGGATACACCTACAATAATGGGCAAATATGCCTATAGCATGCTGTAATGCAGAAAAGTCATTAGGAATGGGCATATTCATCAAAGGCTTTAGTCGTTCTGGATCTGGTTTAATTGTACTCTCACTGACAATATAACCCAGTAATTGGACAGAATTTGTGGAACAGTTACACTTTCCCAATTTAAGGTCAAATTACATTTCTTTGCCACAGCCATGAATTTCTTTAGGTTGTTATCCTGTTCCTTCTGATCTCTTTACCGCAAACAGTAACATCATCAATAAAAGGATATGTGAGATCAAATTTTTCATCCTCAATAATAGTATCAATGACTGTTTGAAAACAGTAATGTTTACTCACTTCATAGTTATTAAAATTGTTGGGGATATTGATATCTAGACTAATACAGATCCACTTTTTCAAAATCATATATTCAAGTTAAATACTTTATAAAGAGAACATCAGGCTGGTATTTATAAAACAAGAAAAGGAGATCTAATAAGTCAAGCCTGAAAGAATTAAAATCTGAAGTTTTACATGAAAAGTATGTAGAATGACTCAGATAATTATCAACAAGAAACAGAAACCTATAAGAGAGTCTGTTATTTACATTTGTTCATCAAAAAAGAAAGAAACCCAGTTCCTTTTCTTTAAAAACTTGTTCTTGCTTTTCATATCATTAATTGTTTCAAAGATAAAAGTTTTCATCTCTCATCACTTCTTTTACAGTTAATTAACTCCCTTCTTCATCTTATTCAAAAGTTCTACACATTCTCACTTTGACCTTCATTAAAACTTACGAATAACACTCATCAATCACTTAGTTCATGCCATTTTCACATTCTATACTGTCCCTTCAATGTTTTCAGAGGTAAAAATTGAAAAAGAAAGTTTTTCAACATTCAAATGTATCATTTTGATTAACAAGGAATAAACAAATGGAGTTTGAAAGAAATGGGTTCATAATAATGTAATTTAGGAAAGAAAAGAAATAAAAAAGGTTGATGACTGATACATTCAAAGATATTAAGAGCTATTCACAATGCCCAGTCCAGCTAAAACCTAAAATGGCTATTGAATCTTTATTTATTTATTTATTTTGAAAAAAAAAAAAAAAAAAAAAAGAAAAATATAGATACTTTTTGCTCTTTAAAATTAAAATTAATACATTTGTTTCAGACTTTATTCAACTAACTAGCATTTCATCCAAATTCATTTTAAATAAATACAAATCTAATTTTAATAAAACTAATTTTTAACAAATATAATATTGATATGGTTGCTATGAAGGTTATTTTTTAAATAAGATCCATTTGTGAATGAAAGTGAGAATGAAGTGCAATTAATGCAATACATATGTGCATCTCCTCCCAGCATACTTTGCACACATTTAGATTTGTAGTCGTATTGTTTGTCTGTGAGCTGTGTTGTAGAAGTTAGTAATGTTTAAGAAAATTGAGACACCTGCCAAATTTGACTCTTAAGTGCAAGAAACTTAGCAGCAGAAATTCACCATCAAATTTGTGAAGTTTTTAGTGATAATGCCATGAGGGATAATAAAGTTCGAAAGTGGGTATGAATGTTTCTATACAAACATAAGGTTTTAAACAGATATTTTGGTTATGAAAAACTGGATCATATCATCCACCTTACAGACCTTGCACCCATCGATTTTCATTTGCTTTGGTGCTTTCATGGTAGTCAACAGTCCAACGACAACAAAGTAATAATTGCAGTTATGGAAGGAACTTCTTCACAGGTGGCAGATATCTTTGACATCGGAGATTAAAAACTTGCTTCAGTGCTATGACAAATATTTGATTAAAAGTGGAAATTATGAAGAAAGTAAATAAAAATATGCTGTATGGCTTGTTTTGGTTTTATGACCCTCACGAGGAGTATTGAAGACGGAACTGGTAATTTTGAGCCCCAATCGAGTGATGAGGATGACACCTCCCTCTTCTAACTTCCACACCACACCAACGAGAAGACTAGGAGCCTTGACAAATTTAACATGCATCAGCCCTAGCTGCACAGTAGGTCTTTGGTGTGGCATCAAGGACAGATGAAAACCGCCAGCTGCGATTCCACGACCTTGATTACGTCTACTGTGGCTACATAAAAATGTGTACAATATGAGGGTGAGTGAGTGAATGTAAAGTTTATTGGCGCAAGAGCCATATATGGCTATGCTGCGCCAAACAAGATTAAATTGTGGTCTAGAAGTGAAGTTGAAAAAAAGGTAAAAATGGTTGACAAGAAAGAGGGTCGAAAATAGAGAAGGATCGCTAGGGTATCCCGGGAGGTAGAATATGAGGGAGGAAAACCATTTTTTTAAATGATTTTTACAGTATTTTTCTTCTCTTACGGAAAAACGAACGTTTAAAAAATATTCCTCATGTATCAACATGCAAGATTACAATCAAAAAACAAAAGCCTTATTTGAAAATTGAAGAATATGATTAAAAAAAAGTTATTTATCATATATTAAACCTTTCTAAATCAAAGAACATGTTTAAAAACATTTCTTCAATCAATTTGGGTATTGAACTATATCAATACTGATATTTTCAAATGCAGACAGAAAAAAAAAAAATTACCAAACTCTGATCCTACAGAGAATGTTGCTAAATGTTCCAGCAAATATCTAGGGCCATCATCTGTTACATCACTCATCTGATCTATATAGAACAAATAGAAAAATAAGTACAAAAAAACACTGTAACAAACAAAATCAATACTCTTAACCTAAGTGAATAGAACTACAACTATACTCTCAACAAAATAAATTAGAGATCAATCAAAATGAAACAAGTAAATACATACACATTTCATTAAGCAATACATAATAGTGAAAATGTTTAAGCAAAAATAACAATATTAAAATTATGATTGAAGAGCAACTCAGTTTAACAATATATATGAATCACATAACATTCTTAATTTATTATCGAAATATGACAAGTTCTACAACAATAATTTGCTAAATTACTTGCTCAGGAAAGAAATATGTTGAAATATGATTTTAAGATTGCATAAATAAACAAATATATGAGCAGTTGTGGAGAAATTAAATATATTTCTGTCAACGAATTTGAATATTACATATATTATGTTTTAATATAAATTTCAAAAAATAAAATTATTTTTTTCTCTCAAAAAATAAAAAAATTAAAATCTTAAAAAATTCGTAATAGAGCATGAAAAAATTTTTTTTTAAAAAAATAAAACTACAAATTTGTTAACATACTTTGCTTATGTGAATTTAAATTCCAGTTTTAAAATAAAAACAGGTATCAGAATTCTAAATCAAGTTATTACATTATTACCTGAGCCATAACCATTTGGATATCGATTCCGAGATCCACCTTTCATATTTGAATGATCTGATTGACTATCATCAAAAGAGTTATTCTGAATCCTGAAAATAATTGAAAATATAAATTAAAACACAAGCAAAGGCGAAATTTAAAAATACAAATATATAGCAGATATGATATGTGAGATGTAATTCAATGGAAATATCATACCTAAGATTGGTTTCAAAGCTGTCTAACACACCATGATCATTAACAACACCAGGCATTTTCCTTTATAACTTTCAAATCCAAACTAAAAAGAAGAAAAAAAAATCAATTTTAATGAAGTCTTTACAATGCTTTTATTAAGCGTGGCTATAAAAATCCTTCAAATATAATACAAAAAAGTACATTTTAATTGCTAATAAATTTATAAAAATTGATAACAGTGTGAAAAATTTAATGATTGAACAAAATAGGAATACTTTTGAACACAAATAATAATCACGTTACAAAACGAATTTTTAGAACATGTTTTTTTTTCCAACTACACGCTTTGGGTTACATAATTTTTTTATACCTTTAATCTTAAGAGCAAAAGGGAATGTTGAGTCACATTGAATTTATTTAACAATTAGTTTTAACAATTTATTTTATTATTTGACGTTTATTACATTTATCATCTAAAATAAATACGAGTAGAATTTTTTAGCTCAATTAAGCATTACGGTAATCAATTAAACTACATGTAATTAAAATTAAAACAAATGATAAATTACTGAGCGACGGATTTGGCGACCATTTGGAGACTTGGCGTAAAATTTAATTATTTAAATACATAATTTCAGTCTAATAGATTAATTTTTATTGATTATAATTAAAATATCGCATTATTGATTATAATTAAAATATCGCATTGTCATCCAAAACAATTGCATATAGAACATTTCAGCTCAATTGGGATGTGAATAAAATGTGAGAAAAAAAACTTTTAAAGTTTTGAACACCAGACACAGTTACAATGCCAGTTAAAGAAAACCTGTGTGTGTGTGTGTGAGAGAGAGAGAGAGAGAGAGAGAGAGAGAAAATTGAATTCACAATTAAAGTTAAATCTTAAATGTATTTCAGGAAACACTTCAAATTCAATAGCTTCATTTATAATGAAAGGTTTCTAATAATTAAAAAACAATTCCATTTATCTAAGATGGTCAATTAATATTCATATATTATAGTACACTCAGAACTTTAAAAACAATGTAATTTCTGCATAATTTCAGTCTAATAGAAATAATTTCTGTGTTAAAAAAGACAAAATATTTACTAAAGAATATCTTTTATTAAAAATTTTCAATGAAAAAAACCTAACTCTTAAATCAGATATTTAAAGTTACATATTTGCATTTTATTATTACAAATAAAAAAAACTGAAATCGTAAATGCCGATATGAATTTATTTCCTTCTGTTTAATCATTTGTTGCAGATTTTATATTTAAAAACAATATAAATTTTAAATTATATAACATGCTTTCTTTTTCAAAATATAATTAGCCATAATGGAACAGTATTATATTCGAAAAAAAAAAATCTTTACTATAGTTTTCACACGAAATAATAAAAATCCACAGCTTAGGTTGTTACTTTTGAAACACAAACAACTTCGAAAAATCCTTAATTCTAAAAGGAAGTAAAAGATCTGTAATTAGCCATAACTTTTTTAAAAATAATATAGATAGAATAATGAAAGGTTAACAATTCGCGAAAAGGAATCTAAACAAAGCACGCGTTTTTTTTTTTTTTTTTCAGATCACTAACTGCATTTTAAAAATTTATGCAAATAAAGAACACAATGCAATGCATTAATGCCTTCTTCGCCCCCAACATGCGACCCAGAGTTGAAGTCTACAATAGCGAATCTATCCGAGTGTGAGAAGAAATATCTAAATCACTCCAGTGCAATCCCAAAAGAAACAAAATTCGGAAACAGAAGCTTACTCTAGCGTTACACCCTTTCGTTTCCCCTCTCTACTATCAAACTCAAGAAGCGTGCGTTGTTAAGGTATTTTGCATCGTGGAATGTGAAATACATTCCTTCCATTCGAAGAATAGGGAAGGGAAAAAAAAAAAAACGTTTTTCAGCCGGCGTTTCATGAAAATTGACAATGACAAAATGGCAACTAGAGACGGATTATGCGCCTATTCTCGTCTTTGTTCCTTTGTAGTCGTTTCGTTTTCTTGAATAAGGCTACTAGGCTAACTTTATGATCAAGATATTTCTTTATTAATAACTATTGCTGCTTTGGATAAAATAGGTAAGTTGTATTTTTACTCTAAATGGAATTTAAATAATTCGAGGTCAAATATATGATAAATTTATCCACATTTTTTACATCCGTTGAAGAAGGCATCATCAAATATATCAACAACTTAATTTCATTCTGCTGCGTTCCAATTATCTTGAATACTATTTTCTTGTAATTGCAACATGAATTTCTGCTTCTTCCGCTGTTTTTAATTGCGTCACAAATCATGGAATTCAGCTATGCATAATAATGATTGATGCAGAAGAAAAGCAAGATAAAACGTTAAATATTTATAGAAGTAATTATAAAGCTCTCAAGCATAAACTGGGATTTTAACTATAAACAATCGTTTAAATGTGTTTAAAACTTCAAGTGCAACTCACCTTCCGACGTTTCTATTGTTTTGTTTTAATGAAAATCAAACTAGAGCATAGAAAGAGCAACAGACTTCGAGATTTCATGAGGGTGATATCTGAGTCGGAGTCTTAATTAATATTCGATATATCGAATCAAAACCAGACGATGCGGATCAAATCTGACCTGAAGTCTTAACCCTCGAAATTAAGACGACGGCAATCAGATTAAGCTTTTACAAATACACTAGTTCATACAATATGGCATAATTTTAAGAGTAGTAGTTACAACCCTAATTCACTAGGATCATAATTCTACAAATAAAATAGTGGTTTTCAAAGTGTGAGCCGCCTTAAAAAAACCAAGTACAAAAAAAATTTCGTTAAGGAATAACACAAAGATATCGAAAACTTTGTTAGTTAATATTTTTAAATGAAATTAGCATATTTGTTGAACATTTTTGAATAGTTGAATATCTCTCTGCAGTAAGAAATATGCACCTTTTGAAAGTCTATGGAAAACACTCATAAAAACTATTGAGGGGGGGAATGAATGAAGGGGCGGGCAATGATTGTTTTTTGCATATTGAAGATGGTTTTTGACGTAAAATGGAGTAACTTCTCGGAAGATATATAAAATCCATTTTTAAGGTCGAATACAAGCCAGATTTGTCTATATTAATTAAGTTTAGTTGAATTCAAGACCAATTCAACACTAGTTTGAGTTTATTTTTGCAGAAGAGAATCTAATTGAGTTTACTTACGACGCACACACACAATAGTTTGAAAGCGAGAGAAGACAGCATGGGGAAGTTAGGCAACTGAGCGAATTTTGGATTTCAGTACAAGATGAATAGCTCCATTTAACTGATAAAGCACACCGGATTTTAATTCAATTTTTCACTTATATGTGCGGAGGTAAGTTTTCGGCGGTTGCTGTGATAAAGAGCAAGTATCGAGCAAAATTCAGTGGAAAAGGAAATGAAAGTGGCCGAATATCCAGTTTGATTCCAAGATTTGAGAAAACGGGTAATTATTGGTAAGCTCCATTAATTCCCTCCATCCCATTAATTCTATGTAAAAGAATAAATAATAAATGAAAGAATTAGTTCAATAACAAAGTTGTTAATTATATGCCCGTAACAGTTTTGCCTAGTTTATATGTGTTTCGTTTATTTTTGTCTTGCTTACGAGTCCTCGTATGGTTAATCATATTTTTACTTAGGGTAGGACGTCATTGGGAATATCTTAGTTTATAAGGAGCGCCGTGTGTCGAAAAAGTTTGGGAATCACTGCATTACACTATAAAGGTCACAAATTGCTTTCATTTCCTTACATGTTCAATTATCGTTGTAGTAGAGCTACGAGTATAACTCATTACTGACAACATGCCTTGTC
The DNA here is from genome assembly GCA_019974015.1 of Nephila pilipes. NCBI lineage: Eukaryota > Metazoa > Arthropoda > Arachnida > Araneae > Nephilidae > Nephila > Nephila pilipes. The sequence goes on from BMAW01013343.1 coordinate 495,010, forward strand.
ATTTTGATGGATATGGTTGCTTTTATTGGCATAAGAACCATATTAGACCAAGCTAAAAACACTCGTTAATATACAAAGTAGCCAAGTACATCATGCAAATAACCATTACCAATTTATATCAGTTATTTATATCAGTGAAGGGGAAAAAAAGGGAAGAAAATGCGAAGTATTGCTTTGTCAAGAGCAGGGAATCGAAAAAAAGTCGCGTTAGGGCATCTAAAGATCCCGTCATCCGAGTTTATCAAAAAAAAAAAAAAAAAAAAACCAGACAGACAGAGAGGGGGGGAATTTAGAGGGCATAATTTAGGAAAATACATCCGCATTTACTTTTTAAAAGTAAATCCCTGAGGGGTTTGCAATCAAAGTCAAACGTAATTGAGCCGCATATTCGAATACTGATTCTACAAAAACCGGTGATGTAGGGGACTGATGCAGATCAGTTCAATCGTGGTTCTCAATGTTCACGTTGGCATGGAGTGGGTGTTCGGAGAGTAACCAGTTCCTCGTCCTTTAACAGTGGTTCGAAATTACGAGGTCCGTTGCCAATAACCTTCGCATTGCTACAATGCGGGACGTTAATAAAAAATCAATCAACCAGAATTCCCGAGTGACGAGGCTGATATATGGACGCGATTTTTCCAAGCTTCCATATCACACGTTACTTTAAATGTCTAAGCGTTATCTTTAATTAATGTGCAACAATTCCTATAATTCCACAAGACAATTTCAAATTTGCAACCATTCCCCATTACGAAAGCGAATATAGCTAACATTGCAGTCCTAATCCTTATTCAAAAGTTAATAAGATCCATAACAAACAAATCGTAACAAATTGGACAATATGTAACAAACAACTTGATAAATACCCTCTGTATTTTTTTTTCTTCTTCTCTAATCTTGAAAGGACGAAAGAAAACAAAACCAATACAGACTTCACAGAGAAAACTTTCGCCACACATAAATCGACACCGAGCGTTGGTGTGACCTTCCTACATGAATCCGCCTACAGGCAAGCACTAACATTTCGCTGTGGCTTCCAATAGATCCGGGATTTTAGGTTAGTGAAATGCAAATCGTATGATTACGGTACTTTTCCTCGTCATTTGATGGCGCAGACTGACACAAAATCGAAATGAGAGGGTAGTGCATAATCACGGCCTAATTTGCTACGAAATTAGCGAATGTCACATACATGCTGGTGATTAATTAGGCTTAATATCTCGCAGTGTTGACTCATTTCGTCCTTTTTTTTTTAAGAAAGTATGCGAAAATTAATGAGAGACATCAATCAAAGCTGAGATATGAATGTTTTGATGCCTCAAAGAAATACAATTACGACAGCTGAACTCGGAATAAAGTATCATACCAAGCAGGGGGATTTTCTTTTGGAAAAATAATAATTCTTATCCATCAATCGCAACCCCCACACCTGTATTTGCAATTCAATAAACTTTTAAGTGATATATACAAAACTTTGAATCTGTCTTTGCTTGATGTTATAGAACGGCAACACATTTTTTAAAAGAAAAAAAATTCCTCATATATTCATAAAAGAGCAAGTGGTTATATATAATTTCTAATTATAGTTATAAAACTTAATATTATGCAAAACTTAAGCAATCCCTGATTTACATCTCTAATTAAATGCCACTAATAACTCGAATGCTGAAGAGTACCAGAATATATGGCATTCTTTTGTTAAATTGTAAAATATTATATAGTTAAAAAGCTTGTAAAGAATTGATGTTCATTGTTTTTCAATGTTTGCCACAGACTTAAGGTAATTGAGATGCCTTCAACAAGAAAAAAATTAGCTTATTTTATCTCTAGTTTAAGTAATCTTCAATTCTTTTAAAATTAAAAGCAACAGAAATAGTATTTTAAGATGGAGATGTCTATATACTTATGTACATATTTATGTAAAGAAAATCCCATTTATTAAATAAGTAATTAATTAAGATTAATAATCGATAGCTGTATTTACATTTGTAAGTCATGTACTTATCCTTCGGTATTTCTTGCATAAAACCAAATACATTTATAACTTTCAAAATTTGTTGAAAACTTATAAACATAACATTCTCTATAAACTGAAAACTATAATTTCAAAAATTGAATTGAATTTAAAAAGTTTAAATTTTATACTTCATAAGTTTCATAATTTATACAAAAATATGCTATAACTAAAATCTGTGAGTGTTTATTAAAAAATTATAATCACTGTGTGATATAACCTCATTTCATAATGGAAATTATCAGCACTACGGATAGAGTAATCTACATGAGTTTATCGCAATCCTAAAAAACACATTTTAGGAAAAAACACAATTACATATTTTTTTTCCCCTATGGCGTGGTTCATTTGCTTACAATTTTAAAATTTAATTCTTAAATTTTCTATAAACCAAATTCTTATAAATAATACAGCAGCGGATTCAGAGAAGCGAATGTCTATCTTCTGACGCCAACAATTAAAAGTGCAAATTTTGAAGCATTTAAGCGTCTTAGAATCAATGTAAAAAAAAACATAATATAAATTTTTTCAATCAAATTATGCATCTAACACAACCTCTCAAATTAACTCGAAAATTACCAGGCATGACAGATGAGCCGTTTTAAATTTTTTATTGAACTTCTGTTATTTTTCCAATAATTATTTAACTATTGTTTAAATGTTTTGTTTATTATGTCAAGCACTAATTTCTCTGCTGTTTGTAACTCAATGAAAAATAATCGATTTAACCGATAGCAAAATTAGATGGATACAAAATATGAATAAGGAATTCCATTTGGTCCAGTTATTCCCGTGAGATCTCGGGGAGTCGACCCTTTGCGAAAAAATTAATAATAATACTAAAAATATTCTTAATACATAAATTATAATCTTTATGTGAATTGTTTCATTTATTTAAAATTAATGTCTAAAAAGGTACAGGGAACTGTGGAATGGAATGAAAATAAAATATGGGCACATTTTTCTAGATCAATTTATACTGATAAATTAACAAATTTAAATGGTGAGAAAAAAGGTAATAAAACAAATAAAATTTGAAATAGTTAGCAAAAGCTAAGCGTCCCTGCTGATTCACTCTTTGATTTATTTCTATTAAAATAAATTAAAACTCCATAAGAAATACTATGAAACTGATAAATCGTTGATTCAACAAAAGTATTTTAAGTTCTCGTTTTGAATTTTCCGTATATGTATATTTTGAATTCGTCAGCACCACATTAATCTTAACAGAAATTTTACCCTCTCCCCCCCACAAAAAAAACCCTTTTAAAATCTAGATTATAGAGTACTTATTTGAATACAGTAACTACATCCAAAAAGATGGGGGGGGGGAGAAATACTGTGACGCCCCAGCTTCATTACTTTCACAGATTTAAGGCATCGCAATTCAAAGTTTATACAAGAATGAGTCAATTCTGAAAATCAAACTGTCCAAAACTCAATTGTCACGAATGAGGAGCAGAGACCTTCACACGTCTACAGCAAAAGATTATCAGAAAAATCAATTTCTGAAATAGCTCTAAAGGCGAGTCCAAATGAGGAAAAAAATTAACAACAATCTCGGGTACCGTATAATTTCTCCTGAGAGAGTTCCTTCCCTAAAAATAGGGTATATCTTCAGATGTTTAATATTAATTTTAGGCTTAAATTTAAAAATTCCGCAGTTAATACAGAAAGGAAAGAAAAAGATGAAATATGAACAATTGAGGCGATCTTGCTACCCGCAAGTTCGTAGTTGCCTAATAAACGTATGTAAAAATCCAAGCGGGGGTTCCGCGACGCTCACGGAGCGAAGCCGGCATCCCCCGGAAGCCATCTCTTAGATATACTTTCTGGACATCCCTTGATCTATTAATACGAGGAATGTCCAGAAAGTAAGGGTACTAAATTTCTTAAAAATCGAAAAGGTAATATATATTTTTGAAAAATTCATAAATTAAAATACATACAACAAACACTATTTTTCGATCACCTTCATTCACAACGCAATTTATGAGCAGAGAGAGGAGTTTTCTCCACTCTGACGGAGAAAAATGCCCTGCCACGTTTTAACATATTGTTTGACGGCACTCTGGACTTTACTGGCGGTCGAAAACCTTTTCCATCCATAAACGACTTCAGAGAGGTGTGAAGATGAAAAGTGCTAGATCAAGAATGTAAGAGGGGAGGTTGATGATGTCCTTACCCAATGAGTACAAGAGTTGCTTGTGGCGTTGGTTGTACGGGGATATGCACTGTCGTGCAATAAAAACACTCCCTGAGTTCACATTCCCTTTCTTTTGTTACGTATTGCTATTCGTAACTTTTTAAAAGTTTTGCAATATCGCTCGCCAAGATCAAAAATTCAATTAGGAGAATCCCTTTTCGGTCCCAGAAGAAAGAAGCCTAGATTTTTCCGCACCAGAAAATCATGGCAACGGTTTTGAATTTTTTTTAGCCAGCTTTAAAATCATGACACCACCCGTAAAACATTAGTAAGGTTCAGACACCTTCCTCGTAAACAGTTTTTAATTCGTTAAAAAATCTGCAACGGCGCGTTTCCTATCGCCAAAAGAAACTGAATTATGATCACTTATTTTTGGGA
>BMAW01013343.1:507885-554047 GCA_019974015.1 Nephila pilipes
ATATATATTATATATATATATATATATATATATATATATATATATATATATATATATATATATATATATATATATATATATATATATATATATATATATATATATATATATATATATATATATATATAAAGTAGTAAATAAGAGAACAGTAATTCAGAGATTTGATTATGACACACAAAAAATAATACAATTTTATGTTTTGTTAGTAAATAATGAGATACTTGATATGTATAAAAAAAAAAAATATTGGAAACTAATTTCATAATTCATAACTTGAATCACAATCCCAAGACTAGTAAGAGTATGTGACAATCGTTACAATTTTGAGCAACTTAATTGGAGCCTTGGATCGCCTATTTCCACCACAAATTAAAACGCTTTTCTGAATTTCACTTGGTGTGTGTGTGTGTCATCAAATTTTTGATCGTTAATTTAACCAACTTCCCATTAAGCTAGAGCTCTGGAACTTAGGGAATCGTTCTTATTCGCCTAACAATGCAATATTTAGACATTTGCGACAAGTGTTAACTAATATTTAAATAATTTTTTTGTTAGAAACGTAATTTGTGTAGTAACCGGGCGCCATCTATGGGAGATATATTGAATTTCGCAAAGAGAGTGATCTTAAAGACGAAAGAGATATGATGTTTTTTAAAAGTTTTAACTGATATTTCAATAATTTTTTTAATAAACTTTGCCACCATATAAAAACGTTGTTTTAAAAAACGTTGGTTTTTTTATCTTGTTTTAATTATCTTTTTCAATTTACCACTATCTTTAAAACTAATTTAAAATAAAATCGCAGTTCTGCGCAAGTGAACCTGAGGTTCAGCTCCAAAAAACTACAAGATATGGAGATATAGAGTCGTAAGGCTCATGGGTTCCAAATATGTTATCCAATGGAAATTCACCACAAATTTTACACACATAAACAAACAGATATATACACACACAAAAAATCTAATATTAAGCGCAATTTTTTTTTTTGATTAAAAAAAAAAAAAAAAAAATCGCAGAGCTAAACTTTTAAAAATGCGCATTTCCACAAAATAAAAGTCAAATTAAGTTTACTAATTAACAAACATTCTCACAAACCACATTTCCATTTCGATTACTCCCCGCCTCCATATCTGGTTTGGTTGTCATCCAAATGAATCTTTTGATGAAGAGAGAAATTTAATCAAATGGACTCCAAAAAAATAGTTTAGATGTAGATGAAATTCTAATAATTAACATTGTTTCTCTCTCTTTTTCGTTATTTATCATTATTCAAAAGGACAACATGTTTCAGTATTTAAAATTAGAACGATTCAATACGCATGGCTTTCAATCCCCACCGACAAACTCAGTATGAACTTGAAACTTTTATGATCTCTAAAAAGGGGTCGAAAATCAAGCACGCGAATGCGATTAAGAAAATATATTTAACCAGCACGAGATATCACAATGGATTTTTAGAGTCCATAATAGAAGCTGATGATAATCAAAATCACAAACAGTGTCATCACTCTGTCACTATCACACACACAGAAAACGATTGTATTTAAATATGAAATAATTCCCTTTGAAACAGGTGAATCAATTAGCATGACATTACAAGAGGATATGAATGTTATAAGTAGGAGAGATCCACCTACTGAAACGGGAACAATACGAGATTGAAAAGTGATTTTTTTTCCCATTAACAATATGCTATGTGATTAACAATTAATTAATGAACAATTAATAATTCGGCAGACAGTGTTTATCGTTTATTTTGTTTAGTCTTCTATTGCTAAATTATTGCATAAAGTTGTTCCAAACAAATAGTAGCCTAAATTATTTTATAAGTACGACTCAAAAATTAAGCATGGAAACTTAATGATTCATTTTAACACCACACTTACTATTATCGACCTTTAAACAACGACCTATTTTGATTTTCGAAGAAGTTTTAGACCCAAGTCGTGATTCAACACGGTGACCACTATATAACGCAATCGCATTACGCCATCTTAGAGATACCAAAGAATGACGAATACAATATTTCCGAATAGGATGCAACTGTTTATCGATTGAAACAAAGCTCAAAATATAAAATTCCATTTATCCCAAAAACACAAAAAAAAGACACTTCGGTTTCTTATATTCGCATAAACCCATTAAGAAACATAAATCACTTGCACCAAATCTTTTTCTTCTCGTGCTGGTTATAAGTTTTAATGTAAAAATGGATAGTGTTTCATATCATAGCTTCAGTATTATATAACTAAAATTAGTTTGCAATAAATATAGAAAAAAATATAAATTATATAAAGAAAGCAACCTACTTAATTTATTTTATAGATTATTGAAAATTAAATTAGAAAAAATACTATTAAATTATTTTTGTATGCCTAAAACATACAACATGAAAAACAGTAAACAACATGACAATTAAGGCAGAGACAAATTTACCAGAAAAAAATACTAAACCCACAAATTACATGACAAGATAAAATTACAAACCAAAGCTAGAAAAATCAACGATAAATAAAAAGAAAAACCATAAAGAAAAGAAAATAGAAAATTTTTAACGTATTGAAATTGGCCTTAGGCAGATTTATTGCTTAATCAATGTTTTAACTATCCCAAAAGAAAAAATATGTTAGAACAAAAATGGAAATACCATAAATAAAATACCAAGATGCAAAAGTAGAATATATATATATATATATATATATATATATATATATATATATATATATATATATATATATATATATATATATATTAAAAAACAAAGGTATGTACACCATATGTATCTAACGAGAAAATGACAAATCAAACAATATATATTTATGTATGTGTGTGGTTTAGATTGTTATTTTCCATAACTGCAACATCTCAGGAAATAATCTACATATTTATTTCATGTCATACTTTATATAATTCACATAATAACGAGATTAGCTAACTTTCTCATCAACGTTTTCGTCATACAGTTTGTAAATAGATGTTCAGTTTCAAATGATAATTTTCAAACAATTTTATTTTTTATGCAGCCATTAATATCTCATTGTTCGTTTAGCAAGCATTTCGCATGGCAGCAATTTTGTTGTAAATTAGTACTTCAAAGTACTATTTTGTTTATTAAAAAGTAAATAATACTGCTTATTTAACCGATTACGGTTATGTGCACAATTATTTTAACATTTTCCGTGACATTTCAACGCAAACATTAAATAATACTTATTTCATTCTTTGTTTTCCGACTTTAGTTGGTTTCCCCCAAGCTTTGAAAAAAATCTGAATATCCATTTTAACAGTATATCAACAAGCATTGCTTTGAAAAAAAAATGTTGGCGAAATTTTCAATCATTGAAAGCATTTACTATTGTAATGATCTGATTACTTTACCAAATGGTGTTAAAGACAGCCAAACCGCATGCATACAAAAGAGAAAAGAACAGTTCAGAAAAACAGAGTAAATTTTCTGTCAAATACCAAGTGCAAAAAAAAAAAAAAAAAAAAAATCGCACGGGAGGAAAGGTAAAACGAAATGAAAAGGCCTTCGAGGAGGAGACGAAAAGAACAAAAAGTCAATCGGGTCTTGTTTCAAAGTCATTGACCGCAGAGCGACTGACTTGAAAATCAATGAGTCCCAAGAACATTGAACCACATCTCAACACGGCGTTTAGAAAATCGCTTTCAGAGACAACAAATGGGAGCATCCTTCTTGTCTTCACTCCATTAGATCAAGGTGGAGAAAAGACTGAACAACAGCGCATGCGCTTACAAGCTGTCAAAAAATATACTCATTCGAAAGCTTAATATGGCACTGTCCCTTTCTAACGTTTGCTACTCGGACGTTCTTAACTTATTTCCATCTGTAGTAAATTAATATTGAAAATTTTTATGTTATTTAATATTTCCCATAATAAGAAAAAGGATCATAAGACAACTTTAATTTTTATTTTAAAAAATAAATAAATGCTTAATTTACAATATTTAATTTTCAGATAAATTTACAAAAGGTGAATTATAAATTGAATGTAATGTTTATTATGAATTATAAACAATACATTCAATTTTGGTACAATTTAAGGTAAATTTGACAAGACTTTTTTTTGTTAAAAATCAAGTGATCTAAATGCTTTAATTATATAATGGACAAAAAAAAACCCAGACCTTAATTTAAACGAAAATTCGATTCCCAGAAGCATAAAAGATAATGATATAAACCAACTTTTATCGTTTTGTTGAATAATCATCGTAATAAAAATAATAAAACAGAAACAAGAGCGACTGCATCAGGTGATTTTCACAAAGAATAGGTTACATGAAAATATAATACATACTTTTAAATGAGAAAACTTAGAAAAATTCTTTTTGGTAAGCAGTTAGCTGTCAATCAGTCTTTAATGCATTCAATTCATGCGCAGATGCTTGTCAAAACGTAAAAAATTGTAAATATTCAAAACAAAAGTATAAAGGATAACACACAATTTAAGGAGAAAACAATGAACTTTACATTTATACAGTGAAATTTAGGACAACTAGAAATTTGGAAGAGCTTTATCAATGCAAAGAAAATAAAAAGTTCATCTGAATTAAGAAAATAAATGATTCACCGAACAAAATAATATTCGATTAAATTCACTTTATAATGCAGAATGAATTTTAAAAAATAAGTTTATTTATAACGTCTGAAATAATTTTCGAATAAATAATTTAAAGAATTACTCTGTTTTACAATCCGCAATCTGACTTGATATACCTTCGTTCTGATTCTAATTAAATCAAAATCATGTTGCAGTCTTGCTGTGTTTTTATTATTATTATTATTATTTTTCTTTCAAACGGCCTAAAAGAAAATTAGAAGCCATTTTCAGACGAACAATTTAAAAAAATCCCGAAAATGCACAAAAAAGGCCCTTTATACGATTCAATTTTCCCTCTTCTTGAGCATGCGCAGTACTCCAGTCTTTACTTTGCTTATCCACTATTGCGTGATTTAACCTGCGAATTATTATGAGCAGACATTCTCATGGAACAATCCGAACTCGAGAGCATTTAGTGGGTAAAAACATAAAAGTAATTGACCCAATAAATGTTTCAGGAGATGGGTCAGCAGGGGGTCTTTAGTCCTCTTCTAAGGTGGGTTTGACCAAGCGAAACGTTTTTTCAATCAATAGATCGAAAAAGATTAGGTGAGATAATCACTCTGGCAACGCAAATCAAAAGAAAGATTCGGTAGAAGTAATATTTCTTCAGCCAGTAAACAAAACCTTAGCTAACACAAAGCATATGGATGTTTATTGACCATGTTGAACGAAGATAATACTCTAAGGTTCAGGTATGCAAGCAGTGAATCAGTAACTTCCTTAAAAAAGATTACACATTAAATTTTGAAAGGAGGAAAAATAAGAGAGATTAAATATTACACATAAATAGTAACAATTTGCTATATTATTACTCATACATCGCTTAATTATCAATCTACACGCACATAATAACCTAAATTGATTTTTGAAATATTTTAAATTATTTTAAAAACAAGCTATGTTTAAAAAATGAAAGAATACAAAATACTTCCGATTACATTTTATGGAATTTTTATTGACATAAAACCTGAGCAAAGCTTGAATAACGGCTGACCGTTTTCTCAGAACCGATAATTTTTCTTAACCGGCTAATTAGATATACATCTTTTTTTCTTTTTCGTTCGATGCACTCATTTAACCTCATCAAAAACTGTCGAGACAATAAATAAATCACAATAACCAATTTAGTAAGAATTTTTAGCTTCGTAATTAAAAACATAATTAATTCTTTGTTTATATTTTGAATAAATTTTCAAAAGATTTACAACTTTGTTGGGACGTCTCATCTGCGCTTTCATAGAAATGGCATTTAGAACTTAGATAAATAATAACATTCAAGGTCATTTTCATAAAATGCGAGTCCAAAATTTATTTCCTTATTTACAATTAATAATACATGGCATATAAAAAAATATCTTTTTAAATGTTTAAAAAATATTGAAATGTATTCAAAATAATACGAGAAAAAAAAGATGCATATTATTCATTAGCATATTTCTTTTTAAAAAAGAAGAATCGCGTAGAATACTACTAATTAACAGAAAAATATCCTACATAAAGCTAATAATGGGGGGGGAACCGAAATGAAATTATATGAATTAGTAGAAGGAGAGAAAAAAAGAATGAAGGAAAGAAACATTAATTCATTGAAGAATAAACGATTATAATTCTTAATCAATGCAATTACTGAAAGATGACAGGATAAACTAGTCTATTCATTTCATAAAATGAAATAAATCTAGAATAAATTTTAGACAAAAAAAAAATATTTTCATTACCATTACATTAAATTAGATTTTCAGACACCATAATCGTATAAATTCGTTAGGACGAAGTTGAAGCGTAAAAAAGATTCTTTTACTGTTAAAAGAATTCTGAAGTAAACGCAAATTTCTTTAATTACCTTTATTATTTTTATACTATTATTAAATTTTCCTAGAAATAGTACAAAAGACGAATTGTTTGGATTCATGTTTTGAATAATTTATCAGAAATCAACATATTCTGGCAAAAAAAAAAAAAATTAATTTGAAAAAATTATTTTAAAAAACTCATTGGGAAAAAAAAAAAAAATCAAAGCTTTTAAATCAAGACAAAATAAAGAGTTTATCGTTTTGTAACAAATTATTCTTTGAAACTGGAATATACAGGCATGAAAAGTTTAAAATTTTAAATCGTATGAATAAAATAACCAGTGAAAAAAGTAATCCATACATTAAATCCATATTCCGCATGATTTTTTATACAACGATTAAAAATTGGGATTAATATTTTGGAGAAGCTTAAGCATTAAAAAAGGTAAATTTTATGTAAATTAAAAAAAATATATAAACGAATGTGAGTAGGTTTTAAAATAATTCGATTCATTTCAACCATTTTATTCGTGTTCTTTTATAATATACTTCCAAGCAAACGTGATTGTTTTTTGAAACAAAATTCTCAAAAACACATAAAATATTTTTTTTTAAATTTTGTTATACTCGTTCAAGTTAAATGAAAATACTTAGATCACATTACTTTAATTAAAAAATATTAAGACTATTCAAAAGAACTATATCAATAAAAACGCGTTCTATTTTATAATTATTCCTCGTTAGTTACAAACTAAACTTTTTGTAAGATTCACACAAATTTGAGTTATATGAAGGCAAATATTTTAAGCATTAAAAGTCATACCTTAATTCTATTCCTATTCAGTTCAATGAGATAACTAAATACAATTACTCGTGTTGAGAAAAATAGTCCATTTGTGAAATAATAAAAGTTAGCAAAGTCATCGACCTTAAAAGGAAGTTTGCACAAACCCTTCATTTCCCTAAGCCCCAGGAAGAATTACATCCAGTGATGTGGGAAACAGCTGATGTGAAAGTTTCGTGTTATGGTTTTCCGTGTCAAAGGACTGCGACACTCATCGTAAGGTAAATACTGACTTGTAGGAAAGAAATTTAATCGAAAATCGAAAGAAGACACGATTCTATACGGAAAGGCACGAGTTATAAACACAGATGCGTAATTCAAAAAACAAGTGTTGTGTGGCAGCATCCTTTTCACCTTCTTTCGGGCAATTTGTAAAACGTACAAATTTAGCTCCTTTCAGGTATATTTTTAAACATTTTATTTTACATCGTAAAGGCTTCCGTCTATCAGTCATTTTGATTTCGGGAATGTAGTGTTAATCCTACGAAATTTCTTTTACTATCCTCAAATCTTTACTATTTTGTCTATTCGAATGAAAAAAAAAAAAAAAAAAAAGCATCCGAAAGAACAAAAAATAATGGAGGTTCCTGCGGCGTAACATTTTCCCTCCGATTTTTGAAAACAATTTTACCCCTATTTTAAAGAATCATTTGTGGGTTTTTCCGGCGTTTAAAAATTATAAAATATTTTAAAAAAATAGGAGGGAAAATGTAATTCCGCAAAAACCTTTAGTATTCTTTGCTCTTTCGGATGCACTTTTTTGCCTTCGAATTGATAAAACAGTGAAGATTTAAGGACGATAGTAGAGATTTTATGGGATTAACATTACGTTAACGAAATAAAAATGGCCGGTGGAGGGGAGCCTTAAGTTTTTAAAAAATATTTTTCCTTTAGAATTGAGCGTAGTTTGTACTTTAAAATATTTTAATGCATGAATAGAAATTTTTGATAGAAGTTGTAAAAAAATTATAATTAAATTTCTTTAAAAGTATGTGAAAATTCTCCATCTTTCGTTAAAAAAAAATATTACATCAGTGCATTTTTTGTGATAAAAAAAAACAGTTTAAAATAGAAAAATCGTTATTCAAGAAAAACATGATAAAAAAAATAGAATAATTTTTTTCAACCACATATATATCCTGCAACATTCCTAGAAAATAACTCGGTATTTTACATGACCATTTCTACTTATAAAGAAACAATGACAGCAACAGGCTAATTTAATGGGGGGAGGGGGGGTATTAAGAGAGAAGCGATGTTTTTACATATTTATAAATGTACATATTTATATATACATATGTAGACCTTCACAAAAAAAAAAAAAAAAAAAAAAAGAATCTGGATGAAATATTTCCGTCTAGTAATAAACTATTAATAGAAGTGGTAAAAATTTTTGCACTAAAAAATACGAAGAGCGGCATTGTTTTTTCTGAATATTTCATCATTATTGGCTACTTAACTAGACTATTAATGATGCTCCATTGTTACACTCCATACACGTTATTATGTCTCTTCTCATTGGTAAGTATACCCCAAAACAGGTGAAAATCCTAAAGCATATAATTTGATTGACCCTATTTATCTTTGTACGATTGAGACTGATTGATTAGTTTTTTACGTCGCACTAGAAGCAACATGAGGGCTATTGGCAACGGACCTTGCAATTCTGAACTTCAGTCAAGTAATGAGGACAACACCTGAGTTGGAACACACCCCTCAAAACTTACACAGCATGCCAATGGGAGGACTGGGCCTTGACAGATTAGCATGCATCAGCCCCTGACACACGGCGCGTATTTAGAGGCATCAAGGCTCGAACCCTGACTTAACGAAAACCACAGGCCGTGAGTTCGTGATCATGACCACAAGGCTACCACGGCCACTTATCTTTAAATGATATTTATAGAATTAGGTGTGTAACAAATCTATTTCTTTAAACATCATTTGTAGCACTCATCACTTTCAATTAAAAGGCAAAGAGAAGCGCCCCCCTCCCCTATAGTACAGCGAAATGGATTATGAAATGTGGCAATGTCTTTAGCACTTGCATCAAGATCCGAAAAATGCTGTTGTAACTTGTTGCTTATCTTAGTTGTTACACCGCATAGTTTGATTTGTATATATAATTTTTTTTTTCCCACGGAAAAATAATTTTAAACCGCGGGCCGGAGTTTGCCTACCTCTGCTCTAAAGGGATGCATATTCAAATCAAACTGATGTTATTTCGCTAAAATATTTTTTTTTTTATTATTATTTCTTAATATTTTTTTAACGGAATCAAAGCAATGTCAATTTTAAAGAGTGATAGTCGGACATTTTAAGCTAATTGAATCGTCTTCACGTTAAGTCCAAGACAAAGAGAGAGAGAGAATTAATGAGCGAACTATAGTCAAAATTAAATATTTGCCGCCAAACCAAGAAACTTTTTACGTAAAATTTCACGAAATATACGCACGTTGAGAATACGAGAAAGAAAAATCTACTAACAAGAGGTCGCGACATGTTTATCACCTTGGAATGCAGTTGTGAGAGAGAAATTCTTAACACATCTACTAAATGGAAACAAGGTCAAGTTAAAAACCAAAAAGAAGTGCAGGAAAAATTCATTCTAAAGGTTAAAAATTACGTGAAATAGGATCAACTGAAAAGAGTAACTTACGTTTAAAAACGACGTATTTGAATCGTGAATAGTGAACCATCACTTTTATAAAGAAATAAAATATTTTTTTTTATTTCATAAATTCTCATCTGAAAAGGATATCGATACTTTATTCAACTGTCATACTTCAGAACTTAAACTTGCGGATCTTTCGTAAAAATTTATTTTTATTAAAACAGGTTAAATGATTCATTTTACTTTTTGGATGCAGGAAGCAATACGATTAGAGCTTAAAATAATAAACAAAATGATTGGATAGTAAATTAATAATAAAAGTTGAATAACTAAATAATTTTTAAAAGTATCAATCGATAACCATTATTTTGAATGATTCACGAATAATATTTCAGACAAAGAAAATATAAAAAGTTAATTTAAAAAAAAGGCCTTGATTCTTCTCATGCAATTAAAAGTCATTTGTCATATGATAAAATTCAAAGCAAAATATTTGTACCAACACAATTTTTTAATAATTCAAATGCTTGCGAAATCTCCATGAAAAGGGGGGGGGGAGAACATGAAATAGGGTAAGTCAAAACATTTCCTTTCTCTCATTTCATTTCATTCTAATGTGAACGAATGCCATTTCAAGTTCCATGAAATGTGTAAATTAATGATAAAGGATTAACCTTCATGTACTGTATTTTTTTTTCCTTTGAAAGAACACAATGACATCATTTTAAAATGGAAAAAAAAAAGGGGGGGGGGGAATCGCAATTACTTTTTTTAAAAAAAATCAATTAGTCAGTGCCATAATTTCTGTTTACTAATCTGGTGTTTTAATTCTGTAAACTTTGACATTGAAAATCTGATCCGTTAATTATTAGTTTATCTGAGAAAAAGTTATGTAATATTTATGTCTACTAAAGAAATTTTTTTGTTTAGCTTCGATTGAATTCATTATAATATAACGTACATTAAAAAACATGTTATTCCTTATTTTTTATTTAATCAAAATGCCTTCAAGACACAAAAATACTTTTAAGAAAGAAATGTTACAAAAATTTCGAATAAATTAACAATATTTTTTGTCATATCAAGTCCGTACAAATCATACGATTTGAAGTAAAACAGTCATTCTTTATTTACTCTTTATACAAAAATAAATACGGCGCACTTGAAAATTTGCATCTTAGAAAATAAATTTTATGCGAATTTTATTTATAGCACTAATTAGTGCACAATATAATATTCGATTTTTCATAAAATGTACAGTGTAAAACGAAATACATATATAAAAATTTTAAACGCTTCACTAAAAAGTATAAGGGAGATGGGCAACTCCTTTGGCGCGGACTGACTTTAACTTCACTAAAAAAGATATTTTCCCAAAGTAAAATATGTAATTCATATATTGAGATGTTAATACATTTTTAGAGTTCATACATAAGTAATAAGCTATGATACTTACTTTATCGGTAATTACCTGAGTATCTTAAGGTAATCGTCACAAGTTTTTATAAATTATATATTATTTTACTTTAAAAAATTATTTTATATCTTTAAATCCATTTTCAAATGAAAGATTGGTTTACTAATGCTTTCTCACTTATATTTATCCAAACAGTAGATCGTATGCGAGCATAACATTATTCTCTATGCAGTAATCCTCTAAATATTTTTATTTCATACATTTGAACGATTGTTCATTAACGTCGCACTTAGAAGCAACACGAGGACTATTGGCGACAAACTTAGTAATTTTGAGCCTCTTTCAAGTGACGTGGATGACATCTGAGTTGGCATCTCCCTCTACAAGTTTCAACATCGCCTCCAAGGGCGGATTTGGAGCTTCTACAGAGTCAATGTGCATTAGCCCCACTACACGGCGTGTTTTTAATAGCATCCGGACTCCAACTCACAATTCGATGGAAACAATGCCGGCCGCAAGTTCGCGACCCACTAAGTTATCGCGGCCATTTCATTTGATGCAAAATTCAATGTTTCATAAAACCACTTTGGAACGATTGTATAGTGAAACTTTCAATTTCACAACTGAATTTAGCTTGATGTTTACATGATCAAACTAAAGAAGCGATCTATCATAATATATATAAATTTTCATAAATAAGGCTTATTCTTTTTTTAAATAAATGATAGCGGACATTTTAACAAATTAATGAAACAGATTTCTTATGATTTACTCTATAGAATACACCTTAATTCTAATGAATTCGAATTTAACAGCATCCTGATCATAAATGTTTGTAAATCATTTGTTTTGTAAAGTGAAATCATTCGGGAAAGAAAACACAGTTTCTAAAGGTACTCGAGGCCCACCATTTCCCCAAAATCTGACCCAGAGAAAGTGGGTTAAAGTAGCAAGAAAGTCTTCGATCACTCTGGCCCTTTGACCTGACCGCTAGAGATTCTCTCTCTAATGGCCAAAGCGGGTATTAGATTAATATCCTACTTTCATGGTGGAAAAGGGGCAAGAAATTTCTGGAGTGAGAACAGTTAATATGCTTGCACAACAAACAGCAAGAGCTCGGTCAGGTAAAACCAATGCTAAGGTTAGGCTTATTATTTGTACAGTTAGGGAGCCAATCGCGTAAGTTTGTTGGTTACACAAAGCATTGTGTAAATCTTTCAAATTACAGGATTTAGGAGTCTCGTTGAGAAATTCGTACACATTAATATAGTATAACTAAACTGGTGCAGGTAAAAAATTTCATAGTTCCAACAAAAAGGCCACTCAGTAAATAAAATGTAAATGCTTTGAATTGTGATTTTTAAAAAGCTTCCAAGTTTGATATGTTTAATTCAGAACATTACGAATTTAGTATTATACTTTACATGCAGAATATGTACAGAAATAGATTTTGGTTACCAATACATTATTACATGCAGGCGAATTTAACTGCATCGACAAAAGACCAACAAACCACCAACAAATGATATTGATGGGATACAATTTCTAGCTTGAACCTAACTCTCCGCAGCATATCCGGCATGATCAAGTTTATAACTTCAGTTCAGCGTTTTCGCTTATCATCCAATTAAAGTGACGTCCTACTTTAAAATCAAATACTATTTTGATTTAAACAATTGATGTCAACAGGTTTTGATGATCAGCTTGCGTGTAGCGTTTACATAATTACGTTACACTATATCTAATTATGTTACGGGCCCTTTGTTTTGCAAAAATTGAAGAGTTGGATAAGAAAAGGTAAAAATCAAATTATTAAAGACATAATAAAAATCATGTTTATAAAATAAATAGAAAGCCTGATTTGACGTAAATATAGACTTTAGGAAGAAGTTTAGCACACATTCTAACACACACGTCTTTTAATTTAACACTAAGAAGAAACCATCAAAAGATTTTTTTTTAAAATTTAAGTTAATTTATATGTTTGAGTTCCTTCAATAAGATTTGTGTTCTTTTCACTGGAGTTATGCGTACCCCTGCATGTAAAGTTTCATTTCTAAAAACTGAAATATCGAACAATATCGCTTTATTCAGCATTTCTCATACGAAGATTTCAAAACTTTAATTTTTTTTAATATTTTGAGATTAATTATAATAATTTTAAAGCAAAACAGCAAAAGAAGAATCTTTATGGAAAATACTAATTCCAATCTTCATAAGAATGAACATAAAATGTTCTGGGACGATTCTCTTCTTCACAAAAGTTTCTTAATAAATATCTAACAATACAAATAACTCAATGTGTATCAAAACAATATTACATTAAGATGAGAGTTAAAAATTAACAATTCTAATTACCTAAAATATTAATTTAACTCTTAATATTGCAATAATGGGGAAACAATTTCGGTGATAGTGGGTTTACGATGTAAGAGCCAAATCTGGCTACGTTACGCCAAACATTTGTTTAAAATATCTCAAGTTTTGGGGCTAAAAAAACTCTTTAACAAAAGCCATGTAAAATAAAACATTGCGTAAATTGCACACAAAAAACCATAAACAGACTTCCACCCCCACCAAAAAAATTACAAAGAATGATAAAGGGGGGAGAGAGAGAGAAGAAAACTGAAGAACATCAAGTGCGCGGAGCTTGTTCTCATCTAAAAAAGATGAGCTCCTTGACGGGTCAAACAATTTTTGATGCATTACGTTACAAAATGGATGTATTAAAGTGAACAAAATGCGTAATTTAAAGGAGTTAACTTCAAAATTAATACAATGTCTTTCAAGTTCTTTAACACTTATCCTCATTCAATAGAAAAAGTTCTTAAATAATTTGACGTGAATTCGCATGATTATTTTTTAAATTTTATGAGCCCCTCTCTACCCATTATTCCAAATATGTACATTCATACTTGGAATAATTTCATTTGCATGACTGTGCTGTCTACAATTACCTGCAGCTTTATCTGTTATTAATATTAGTCAAATTCTATAAAAAACAAATTTAGTCAAAATGATAAAGGAAACGAATTGCATTCACATAATTTCATAATGCATTTCAAGCAAGCAACAGACATTCAAGTTTTGTGAAAATGACTAAAATTATTTGGAGAGCAGAATACTATAGTTTATTCTGTTCGCATCAAGTCACGAATTCTTTCTTCGGGTAAGTCTTGCGATAAATGAAAAATTCGAAATTTCATGCATTAAAATAAACAAATCTAAACGAAATAATAACAAAAAGAATATTGGCAGTGAAAAATAATTAAATTATTGACATATTCAACAAAGAGATTTTATTTACATCATTTGAAAAAATATATTATACTAAACTTTTCAATGCTAGATAACTAAGCATTCATTAATTTCTTATATTTGATAGGAAATAAACATGACGTATACGTCACGAAATTAATACTTCAAGCCAATGAATGAAACAGAACACATTAATTCGAAAAATAGAGTTTTTCATGAACACAATTAATAACAAATTATGAGTACCCACGCAATTTTAGAAGAATCGTACTTAACACATTAAATATACTACATGTCAGTATAAGAATAACATCTTAAAACATATATATTAGATAAGTAGTAATACATTGTAGTCACTTTACATGTAACATGAAACAAAAGACTTTTAAAAGAAAGCGAATTTTTCGTGTTTCTTAACATCTTAAAAATTCATTCCCATCAGTCGATTTTGTCACACTAACTTGCAGAAATTTTAAAAATAAGTGAAATCCTATAATTACCAAATTAAAATGCAGTGAGGATGAAGAGCGATAACTAACTCACCTTCTAAGCAAGGTTAAGATCACTAAAAACCAGACGATTTTAGAGCATCGGTTCGAAATCACAACAATCCGCAGATGTGCAGCAGCGACATCAAACTGAAATCACGTTACGTCATTTAAATAAAATTTAATAAAAACAAACGCGGCCGTTTTTTCCTTTCCCAAGGTCGTTCTCACTCGTAACACTTCTGCAGAAAACCCGTTTGAGAGCACTCGGCTTGAAAATTTTCGAATGCCGAGAGCTCGAATAAACCTATTTCTCGGGCAGCCAAAAATTAGGTTACATGGAAAAAGTATTCGCCAAGGTCGCCAAAAGATCCATCTAGCCCACGTTGTACTAATCTGTGACAGTGTGGGTACTTATAAAATGCTGCTGGTCACGAACGACACAAATTAAGAACATGAATAACAGTTGTAATTCGTCTTACCAAGAAATGAAAGCGATATCATCCAAAAGAATGCGGCGATACAAAATTGAAATGCCGTACCTTTTGACATGGGTTACACTTCAGAAAAATTCTTCTGATCAAGAAATACGAAATTTGGATGTATTTAAAATTTTGAAGTTAAATTTCAAAGAAATTTGAATTTCAAAAAATAAATGTTATACGAAGTTTTAAAAAATGTTTTATATTATTTTGAATGTCATTTAATTTCATACAGAAAGTTAACAATATTTCTATACTCAAGGCTCGAACCCACGACTCAACGTAAACCGCGAGTCCGATATCTCAACCACTAGGCTACCGCGGCCTGAAAACATTACAATGAAATCATCACCGAAATTTTCAAAGTTTCCACCTCAAGATGGTTGTGTTGCCAGGTTTCACAAAGAGTAACTATTAAATGAATGAATTCTTTCATAATTAACATTCAGAAAAAATATTCTGGCAATGCTCGTGATAAAACAAAGCAGCTATGTCATAAAATAGACAAGCTAATAGCTATTAATTTTGTCATTGTACCATTTCTTACCAATTTAAAAAGATGCTTTTAAAATAATCAAAAATTAAAAATGAAGTAATTTCGAACAATTTTCAAAAGAGCTATTTTTAAATTTAAAAATCAAATAGTTTTCGAGAAAAATTCGTTAGATATGTTTCTTAATCGAAGAACTTCAAATTAATCCTGTGTTTGATCAGCATTAGCTGATTCCTAAACATGAATGGTATGTTACATAGAATTCTATTAAAAGGGAAAGTTTCTACTTTTCAAAACCATTTGAAAACTTCAAATTTTATTTCCCGAATATCTTAAACTCTTTTTAGTAATTCTTTAAAAATATATATACCAAATTCCCCTTACAATAAATAAAATTTATAAATTACTTGCTTTTTGGGTTTTCAACTTCTGGATTAGATGACAGGATTGTTAAAAATACAAAAATACAGATAGTAATTACAGTAAAACAAAAATACAAAACCAGTAAAACATTTGCAGAATGATTTGTTTGTCCAGTTAGCCTAAACAAATCATTCGACTATAAACATACGGTATAATCATACTCGGCAAAGAATGAATCATCAGGAAATGAACATTTTTCTTTGGTAAATCGTACAAGAAAAACTTTCTCTTATGAAGTTCGTTTATACAACCTGTTCCAAAAACAACACACCGGGGGGGGGCGGGGGAGATTTTTAAAAACAAGTTAAAAAAATTTCTGAATAGAGTAGATGTGTGTCGAACTCATTTCCTGAGACGGATGATTTTCTAACAAATAAAATTCACACAGGACTATTATGTGTAGTTATGAATGTTGGTATTTTTTCTTCGCTTAATTTACCTTCGAAACATGAGTATTATTCTTCACACACGATTGGTATCATAATGCCTTTTATCAATACCTTATCTTTATTCACATTAATTGCTGAATAGCATTTATTACACACAGTATGATATTCTAAACATAAGGATCGTGAATCTCAATTTCCCGGAAATTCATTTCCCTTTTCATTGATCTTTCTTTTCTTTATTGACTCAAAACAATTGACTTAAAAAAAAATATAGCAGGTTTGAAAAGAATGGAGAAACAAAAAATTAAATAACTTTTTTAATAATTAATCAATTTGTACTAAAATACATCTAATTCAATAATAACGAAGAACGTATCAAGGCCAAGGAAATTAAACTGAGTAAACGAAACCTGCACGGAAGATATAATTTATCACTGCGACCATAACTACTTAAATTGAAACGGGAAATAACGGGCGAAGAGAAAAATAATTTTGCAAGGCTCTCAACAATTATAAATATCATAGAAAATTAAGATTAAGGTACCTTATACATTGAGAAGCCGAATTTGAGGCGGGGAAGAACAAATTTGGCGATTTTTGTTCTTAAGTATCAATTCTAATAACGCTTATGAGAAAATGTTTGAAATATCGATTTAAATTCGAACAATTAACTTTTCAATTAAAATAATAATTTTTTAAAAAAATTATTAACTTGGCACGAAATTTTTTAAGAAATAGTTTATCGCAATTTTTTTAAAAAAATAAGTGACAACCCAGGCGCATATGTAGTTCTAAAATTTCCCATTTCTGAGTGTAGAAAATCTATTATTCAATTATTTAAATAACATTTGATGCGCGAGTCTAGAGATACCACCTAGTGGAGCAATTAAAAACGATATGTTTCTACTGATTTACTGTATCTTTGAATGAATGAAATAATTAAGAACTGAGCAAAAACTATATGGTTTATTCTGAATGAATGAAAGATTTCGAAATGCAAACTTTATTTTTGAGTGTAATGTGATGCAAAACGACGACTGCCTTCAGACATCACGGGTTCCCCGAAAGAGCGTCGTTTGTTTGTATGTGATATCCTGGTTTAGAGTATTAAATCACAGAAACAAATTTTTAAAAAATGTATTAACTTTAAAATATGAAAATATTTATTTCCTTTATCAAATGTATTTTCTTTGTCAAATTTGACGCCAAATTCGCTGAATTCATCTCCAAAATAATCTCGGCGGAAAGTTTCAAAATCATGCCATTGATAATATTCGGAGAGAATTAATTCAACCATGACATGTAACATCAGAAATCTTAAAGAGGGTTTTTTTTTAATATATATATATATAATAATCCACCAGAAAAGTGGAATTTAATAAACACAAAATTTCCAGGTACTACAACTTTTTAAAACAAATATTAAAAGAAGAAAAAAAGAGTGAAAGTTTCAAAAAATGATCATAAATATTCGAAAAGAAATAAAACAAAAACAGAAGAAAAAAAAAATTTAAAAAAAACCTCGCATTCATGAAACAAGAAGCCCACGTCTTGCGCTGTTTAACGAGCATTCACGCTCTTATCTTAAATCTTGTTCACAAACCAAACAATGAAAATATGGCAGTCAATGGAGTTTTTCAAAGCTAGAGCGCGAAGAATTTTAAATTATGTGTACCTGTCGAGAAAACGTTTGTTAGACAATAGTAACTCATGCAGTACGCGTCTTGCATAACTTGCGTTCTTTCGCCAGCGATGGCCTATAAAAATGCATTTTTTGTCACTTTTAAAAAATAATAAAGTATTTATACGGCAATTTTCTCACGAGGGAAAATATTTTATCATTCCATTATACACAAAGGAGAAGAAAAAAAAAATCGTCTGCTGTTTTCTGACCGTTCGAAATGAATAAGAATTATACCTGCGCAAAAATTTAAATGATTCTTCCAGAAGAACAAAAGAAAAAAAAATGCACGTGCTTTTACAAAATAATTTACGAAATTTAACATATAATCGGTACAGGAAATGAAATGCATTGAACAGGTTGGTTACTGTGAGGACCTTTGTTCAAATGAAACGAGAAAAAGAATACTTAATTTAAAAACAAAGAGCATTGTTTATTTCCTAAAAATTTTTTAACAATAATAACCAAGTAATTTGAAAATAGTAATCAAAGAACTCATATCTACATCAAGATCTTCAAAATAAAAAAAGTTTTTGTCAAACTCGAATCAAATAAATTAAAAGAAAAAAAATGGGCTGATATCAATTTATCTGAAACGAAGTGGGTTGGGATAAATTACAAAGCAAGCTCGATTATTTTCCAATACTAATTTTTTTTTTTAATCTCTTATAATAAATACAATCTTTATCGATTCATAATAAATACAATCTTCATCGATTCATAATAAATACAATCTTCATCGATTCATAATAAATACAATCTTTATCGATCATGTTGACATTTCATAGTAGTGAAAGTTTTCACTTTGGTTTCAGTGAGACTAATAATCACTCTTTCAGTCGAGTCTTCACAACATTACAATTGCTTAAAATTTAGTGATATGATGTGATAGTGAAGTTTATTGGAGTAAGAGCCAGATGTGGCAATACTGCGCCAAACAAGATGTAACTGTGGTCTAGACGTGTGAAAAAAATTGGAAAAAGATAAAAATTGGTTGCCAAGACGGAGGCTCGAAAATAGAGAAGGATCGCCAGGGTATTCCGGGGGCGCTTATAATTTAAATACAAAATGGTAAAAGCCATATTTTCCAAATGGGTGTAATGCACACATATTATTTATAAAATTAAATTTATTTCCGAAAAGTTGAATTTGTTTGAATGGTATCTACTATTAAAGTACTACGACGTGAATTTTCGTTTAATGAAATTAATAATTCTCCCGTCTACCCGCCATTTTGAATTCGTGTATGTATTTCGACTTTAATTCTCACATCTTTACTATTTGATCTATTTTAATGCAATAAAGTGCATCTGAAAGAGCAAAAAAATAAGGAATGCTTCTGAGGAATCATTTTTTCCCTCCGATTTTTAAAAATATTTTTTTAAAAACCGGAAAACTCGCAAACAAATCATAAAAAGAGGGGTAAAAATATTTTTAAAAATCGGAAGGAAAAAGTGATTCCACAGAATCATTCATTGTTTTTTTACTAGTTCAGATGCACTTTACTATTTGATCTATTTGAATGCGATAAAGATGTGAGAATTAAAGTCGAAATTCCATAGGATTAAAATTACGCCCACTAAATCAAAATGGCGGGTAGACGGATGCCTTAATTTACATATATGAGAGTTGTGATAATATCATTGTGAAATGGAAACAGAAATCACAGGTTTAATCTCGTCTATAATTCAACTATCTTCAATTTGACAAGAAATTTAAGCATAAATTTTAACTATGTAATATTTCTACCGTACATTCATAAACAACATTCCGAGTTTCTATCATGAATTCATTCTATTCTTATATTTATTTTATTATTTATATTTATTTACATTATTCATTTGTGTATTTATTTGGTACTAGGGCAAAATTTCATATATCATGGAAATTAAGGCAATTTTAGCAGAACTTACATTAATCTTAATGGCAACCAAAAATCCTTAATTACATCGAGATAGTAATGAATGCGTCCTCTTCAGTGTGAATCCGACACCACATAAATTCATTTATACATGAATTTAAGTAATGGCGTGCAGTTCCCCCAATACATTTTATTACTCAATTTTAACCAATCTCCGCAGATGTACGCCAATTCGTGTATGCACACGTCTTCGGATCCACAAAGTTATAACGGAGGTTAGCTTCGAAATGATCGAATTTTGCGACTCTTAATTCTTCACTTTCTTAAGCTTTCCATGAATTTAGGAGGCGGGGGAGTGGATTATTCTTCGATATTTTCTTTCATTGTTCGGTCGCCGTTCTAACAGTAACTTTAACAATGAATAATGTTACAAACATTAAATGGCGCTTCCCTGCAGCGGCTATCTTACGAAGAAACAAACATTTACGGACATGTCATCAGTCAAGAAGGGAAGTTTAAAAAATGACCCCTTAACCTTGGCGAGCGGATTTGGCGAGAAGCATGTCGACTTTGGCGAGAAATGTGCTGGAACCTAGGCGAAATATCAATTGGAAAGGAAATTACGGACTATGTGCGAATTTTCCGTGTGACGTCACGTCTGGCCGGAAGAGGGATAAATAAGCTGAGAGTCTGACATGCAGGGAATCAAGTCTATCTACAGAAACGAGTCTGTCTTTGGAGTCTCTTGGACAGAGATCCATCGAGAAATCGACTGGAAGCAGTCAGCACTTGGAAGTGAAGCGTGTCGGGTTATTTTGTCGAGAAATAGCATACATCTGTCGGGAATTGTCAGTGCATGCCCTGGAAGCGCAGAGTATTACTGCGGAGGCTGTCCATGATGAAAACTAGTAAGCTGGTGAGTTGAACGTTGCTGTTAAAACCGTGACTATCTTTTTAAGTGTTTGTTCCTGTATCTGTGTCGCTAACCTGTAAAAGTGCTGTTTATCTGTTTGCCTGTGTGTTATCCTGAAGATTTGTGAATATATGAACATTTGTCGTTACCCTCCGTGTTGAACTTGATTTTCAATTCCACACACGCGCAGGAAAATTTTCGTTATAATATTCTCTTGCAGTGCTACAGCGTCGTTGCTTGTCCGTTTTCAAGGGCAATCACTCGTGTCCATGAGTTCGATGTCATGATTCCATACCAGTGAAAAGACTCGACTTCATTTTGTAGTAAGCAAGTCCCAAATTGTTATGATTTTTTTTCACAATTTAAGATGAGAAAAATTTCCATTATACACACACACGTGTGTGTAGTACCTTTAAATGAGGCACACCCACGGTACCAGACATTTTGTCCCTGAAATAGAGGTGTCTCTTCCTCAGAAGGTACATAATAAAAAATGTAATTTAATCAGAAATTCTGGTTGTATCAAGCTTGAAATAATTATATATGAATAAGAATAAAGTATTTATTTGAAATTAATACAAAAATGAAAATGTTTAGTTAAAAAAAGCTTAATCAGCAAAAATGTATGAAATGAATAATAGAATTTTGTATTTACAAAAATTTATTGAAAATAGTCCGTTACATGGGTTTGTCTGAAAGTCTAGCACTGCAAGCTTTTTCTACGATAATATTGAAGTCACTGATGATCTTAAGTCTTTCACTGTCACCAACAGTTATCAGTGTTTTTTAGTTGGAAGGTGTAATTTAAAATATATATGTATTGTTTTTTTTAAGTCACACTTTTCGTCTGGTTCTCCTTCGTCTTTCTCCTTACCTTCAAAGCTATTTTTTCTGTTAAAGCTCACATCATCTCCCCCCCCCCTCCATCCCTACTGAGAACTGAAGCATGAAAAACTGGATTTTAAATTCTATGAATGGGAAATATCTTTTTGATTTCACCCAAGCTTGCTTTTTCACAACGTATTTGTTCCCCCATTCCCTAATGAAAAGCAGTTTTCAAAAGAGTGGTACTAATTTTTCATTTTATCGTTCCCTTATAAAACTATCTTTCACTGCACACACTTACCTTTGAAACCTCAAAAGATTACTAACAACGAATATTTTTTATTTATTTCTCAACCACTGTTAGATCTTTGAAATGGCAATAAGAGGTAAATACTTCAAGGTCCCTACTCAAAGGGACCAGGATAAACAGAATTGTCCCTTATTTGGAGGTGTTTTTAAGAGAGGTACTACTGTGTGTGTGTATTTGCAATGGCGGATAAAGAATTAATCAGCAGCGCAAAGTCGGATTAATCGTTTTTTTTTTCCTTTAAAAACATTTATAACACATAACTGTGTATGTTTTAGCTCATTTATCATTCATGCTCATTTAATCCTAAACCTAATAAAACATATTTTTGCCGAGTTAAAATCATTGTTATAAAAAACACCCGTAAAAAACGAGTTTTTTAAGCATGAGTTTTCTTTCACACTTTGCGTAATATAATTTTTTTACACCTTAAATTTCAAGAGCGAAAGGGAACGTTGAGTCAAATTCAATTTATTCAATAATTAGTTGTAAAAATTTATTTTATTATTTGACGTTTATTAAATGTATCATCTAAAATAAAAACGCGTAAAAATGTTTAGCTCAATTTATTGTAAAATTTCAAAAACTTATTTTTTTCCTATTTAACATAAATTTACAATAAACATTAGCACAAAATTGCAAAGTTTTGCGTAACATTTTTTTTTTTTAATTTTACGAGGGGATAGTTTAATTTGCTGGTTTCAATATTCAGCTGTTTCACGTTATAAGCAATTAATTTTTTATTAATTATAATTAAATTATCGTATTGTCATCCAAAATAATCGTGTATAGAAAATTTCAGCTCAATTGAGCGACTTTAAAACGTGAGAAAAAAAGCTTTTGAAGTTTTGACCCAGATGTAGTTACAAATGTAAGTTGAAGAAAACTTACTAAATATGAACTCATGAATCAAATTCAAAACAAAAACTAAATACTTAAAGGTAACTAACTTCAGATAATTTTATAGATAGCTCTGCTCTGTGCTTGGACACAACAAACAACTTTGATGTAAAACATTAAAATATAAATTTGGTTCGGATTTCCTACGCGGTTATTATTTTGTATATGCGTGAAATTATGACTGGGGAGGGGGCACATACTCCCGGTGTCCACCTCCTAGATCCGCCACTGAATACTTATGTCTACGCATAAAAAATCGCCTTTATATGCATACATAATTATGAGCAATAAATAATGAATAACTCTATTTACATTTGTACGTCGTGTACTTACTTTTCGGTACATCTTGCACAGGAAACAATGCATTTGTAACTTTAAAAAAAATTAAAGTATTTATAAACATAAAATTCTATACACCCAATATAATTATAATTTCAAAATTTAAATTAAGTGAATTTTACTTTTATTATTTAAATCTCCTCTAATTTTTATACAAATACCTAATTTAAATATGCGTAAAAAATCAGCGAAGCGTCCTCTATTTTCTAATAGTAAAATCAAAAAATGCAAAATGTGAAGCAATTAAGGTCTCGCACAGTTACATTAATTAAACTATTATGAGGCAGAGCACAATTATTTTTGAGTTACACAGTCACAAGAACTTTTTTTAACCAGCTCAAAATAAAATTAAAATTCTCAGAATTAAAATAGATATGTAAACTTTAACAAATACACACCCCTAAAGTAAGTTTTAAAAAACTTTCGCTGTCTTCAGAACAGTCTCCTAATAAGGTATAAAGGGTGCGGTGTACAGAGTCGTGGGAAACGGTAGGTGGTGAAAATCAACAACCCTCGACAATATTCAAGGGCGGGAATGAAGAGGGCAAGGATGCCTTCCCAACTCGCGGTCGGAATGAAGGTCGGAACACAAGAGAACTTCTTTCTCAACTTCCAGTTTGTTTGGGGAAGGCCGTTGATGGATTTCTTTTCCAAGTTTTTGTGTACAGAAGACGTTAAGCATGGAAGAAGCTACTTAATTGTTCCGGACTAGCAATGTAATGAATGATGGTCAAAATAGTATAGGCTCACAATATAATTCTCTCAATGTATGCATTTTTTTAGTAAGAAAAAGGAAGGTAATTTACTATCGCTGATCTTTTCTTCAGTAGCAAAAAGCGTGCTGAAGTATGCGGATGCTAAAAAACATTTCCGGCCGTGAAAGGTTAGAGACGTAGTTACGTTTTTTAATTGCTGTATCAAACATTAGCAGCTGCATCTCAATCAAACTTTCTGTTTTCCTCAGCATTATCATTAAACTCCAAAGCGCTAGAACAGACTTCAAGAAAGAAATCAAAAAGAACATATTTCACATTCAAAACAATTGTTTGCTAATAAATATTTAAGACCTATCTTCGCCTAATGTTAAAGGATTCCAGACTTAGAACACTGTATAGATTGAAAAAAATGATAACGCGTTCTCAAGCGCATTTTCCCATTAACTAATCTCTAAGAGTTACTTTATTATGTTATTTGAATAGAGAACCTCGTCACGGTATATGTAAATTAAGCTTAACAATCTGTATGCCAGAGGTAAAGGGCATTATGCCCATGTTTTAAAAATAGTAGTTAGTAAAGTTTTAAAAAGTAATAAGGCTTATTGAAAAATATTCATTAACATGCTAGCTGTATGATTGGATTTGTTTCATTAACGTCCGCATTAGAAGCAACACGAGGGCTATTGGCGACGGACCTCGTAATTTTGAGCCTCAGTTAAGTGACGAGTACGACATCTGAGTTGGCACCTCACTCGCCAAATTTCCACACCATGCTAATGGAGAGACTTTGCTCCTCGATATATTTAACGTGCATTAGCCCTGGCTACGCGGCGGGTCTTTAGTTGTATCAAGGTTTGAATCCTCGATTCGACGGAAACCGGAATGTACCTAGTTGCAAGCCCGCTACTAGGCTACCGCGGTCATTATTCACGCTGTAAATAAAGAAATACAAAAAAAACCTTTGACCCTTTCAGGGGCACCGTTTGCACAGTGCAAACGCCCTTTCCCGCGTTTGCTACGTGTAAACTGTGCCTGTTCGTGTTTGCACTGTGCAAATACCCCCTTCTCCGAACTGGAGACTGCTAATTTTTTTCAATTGTATTTTTTTATAAGCAAGATCAATATACCTCTCTTGCCCGTATATCTATTTAAAAATATATAATAACATTGTGCCTCTCAAAGGGTTAAAATTGCTCTTCTGTAAGATTTAAAACAATGACATAGTGCCTTTTCCTCCGGCATACAAATATTTAAGAAAAGTGGTGAATAAAATAAAGGAGATAGCGGTGTAATAATGGGCGGCGTATGTGATGCCTTTTTCTTACTAGACTCAATAAAGAAACAGTCTTTAACACATTACAACAGGATTTACTCTTATTAACACTTCAACTATCTCTCGGAACTCGTTTCTGCTCGAACCTCTCTCCCATGATTACATGTTCCCTCAGATTTCATTACCTTGGCAACCCTTTTCCCAACAAAGAAGGAGGAACGCCACAATTTTCCCACGCCTACAGGCGCCAGACATCACAAGCGAAGTTAAGAGATATTTATAGGAACATTATATTGGTTCGAGTAATTATGAGGCGATATACTAAGTATGTTACGTAACACGGATCCCGTCACTAATAAAAATATACTTGAATCGGATCCAATGATTTGAAGTCGACAGCTTAGAGTAGCCCAAACAAGTAGAATACTGCATTTATACTATTTGGTCAACAATGCGATTGGTTAACCCCTCGAAATTATTAATTTATTTTGATACTGCTTAATCAAAGTTCGAATAATGTGGTTAAAATATTTTTGGCTGAATATTATCGGGTCACTGCAGCGGTTTTCAAGTTTTGTGCTACTAAGCCTCCCTGAGAAGAAGAAAAAATTCCACGCCTCCCCACCTTTTATTTTTTTTAGTAGATACGAGTATAATAGGCGTGTTTTAAAATAATAAAAACTTTAATACAAAAAAAAAATGAAAGCTACAATTAACAGAATAATATAACAAGGTTTAGCTATAGCATATACATACTCGTACATGCATTATTATTTGTAAATATTCTTTTTCATCATTTTAACCAATTACAAAAATGTAATGCGAGAATTGAAAATTTAATGCGAGAGTCGTTGCTGTTTATTGTTAAATCTTTAAGGTTTGTAATTGTTTAATTAAGGTAATTGTTTAGTTAAAAAATCTTAAAAGATTGTTAAATCTAGAACGCAATATGGAATGTGACACTCGTTTCTCTTTTTCAACTGTTAAGGTGGCTCGATATATGGTTTTCATTTCAACTAATGCCGAGAAGCTCGTTTCACACAAATAAGTCGTTACAAACGGTAGAGCTTCCACTGCTTTGCAATACAAAGCTTTACACTCTCAACTAATATTGTTGCTAAATTGAATTGATTTTTGCTTCCCCCCCCATTTATATCAACATCAGTATTATCATTATTACTAGATGTTCTTTTGTAACCAGTTAAAGATTTATCCATCGTTCTGAAAAATGTAAAAATAAATTTATATGAATGAAAAATATTTTAAAATGAATACCAACTGTTTTTAGAAAGAAACAATTATTATAAAAAAACGTAAACCAAAACCTTATAAAGGGCTTCTATTCTAAGATATGAAAATTAATTTATTAACAAATTTTGGCTCCTCCCCTGGCAATAACATGTACCTCGCCAGTTTGGAAACCGCTACATCACTATGTCTCTTAATCACAGCGAAGACAATTCGTTGCAAAATCACTCTACATTGATGTCATATTCTAACTTCATCATCGTACAGAAAACATCACACTTTATAACACAACTACAACTCGTCTTTGTTCCAATCAGTACATATTTCCACGCATAAAATATACCCATATTCCGACTCTTGTATTGTAGTGTCAAATCAATTTTTGAATTTATGAGCAAAAATGCCTGCGAAAATATATGTTTATAATTTACGCATACAGAATATGTTATGAGTGTAAAATGATCCAAACTTAAACTAACATTGGCGGGATTGCATTAGTTCCTTTAATGAAATCTAAATTTGTCATCTAGTTTTCCCTCCTAGGATCACAATATTACAAGTATTATCTTTCTCAAAATCGGAAGAAAAAAAATTACTTGCGATGTAGCATTAGTTACGATTTACCTCCACAGCTATTTAATCTAATATCGCATCGGAATTAGCTTAAAAACTACATTATATTATCAACGAATCTACTGTGAAACATGCAAGAAAATGAAACCGAAATCACATATTGTAATGTATTCTATAGAATCGCATCTCAAAAGTATTTTATATAGGAAGCAATCACTCTTATTATTTAATTTCCTTAAGTTTTTTTGAGACAAAAAAAATTTTAATATAATTAAAACAATTTAACTATTTATCATTTTCCTGTATTCCCTACAATACCAAACATTTGTGCACTGTAATAAATGGAAAAATGCAATAAATTATATCACTGTACGAAATTTGTTTCCAGATCAAAGAACCTAAACCAAACTCGGAATGCATTTCGTTACAACAACAACAACAAAGATGATCATTTTTATATAAATTCGTGAAGTTTATACACATGGGGGGGGGGGGGGATGATGCTGTATCCGTAAGGTTCAGCATCATTCCATAATTAAACAATTTTTTTCTTCAATATATAAAAATAAAAGGCCAGTACCGAATATTTCCGTATATAAGTCGATAATTTTTTTGGAACTAATTGCGGGAACCGACTTCTCTATATGGAGCCATTCGTTCGCAAAAAAAAAAGTAGGTGCTCTTTCCATTAGACGCGGACAAACGAAAAAACGCTACTTGTGCGTTTGCACCTGTTTAGCACATATATTGGGGGGGGAGTAATGTTTTTCTACATACAATTCAAACAGAAAAATTTTGATCAAGTTTTTATTTTTTATCAATGATATGATCATCCTCGTTATCAACAACCTTTTGCCATCTAGTGAGCAAATTTTCAATACCAAATCGATAAAAATCAATTGGTTTGGGAGCAAAACATTTGGAGATGGTATTTTGGACATCATCTGAATTTTAAAAATTTTTGCAACTTGGAAATTGTTGTAGTGATCGGAATAAATTGAAATACGATGGCGCAATATCGGTTCAGTATGGTGGATGAAGCAATACCTCCAATACCAATTCATCAATTTTTTTGGGAATGGAGGTATTGCTTCAGGATTTCAGGGTTCGTCTTGTACTGCGCGGTGTTGCATTATCGTGTTGCAGAATGACACCTTTTCTGTTGACAATTGATGGGTACTTTTCAATTAAAGATCGATTGACTCGATTCATTTGTTCACAATAAAGTTTGTCCAGGTTTCAGGGCTTAAAATTGAACGACCCCACAAATACTCCGCCAAACACATAAACATGTCTTTTGAGGATGTTAACCTGGAAAAAATTGATGAATTGGGATGGGAGGTATTGCGCCATCGGATTTCCATTTATTCTGATCACTACAACAATTTCTAAGTTGCAAAAAAATTTGAAAATTTGGATGATGCCCTAAATATCATCTCCAAATGTTTTGCTCCAAAACCAATTGATTTTTATCAATCCGGCAATGAGAATTTGCATATTAGATGGCAAAAGGTTATTGATAACGTGGGTGATTACATCATTGATTAAAAATAAAAACTTGATCAAAATGTATCTGTTTGAATTGAATGTAGAAAAACGACATTTTTTTTCCGGTCTCCCTAATATTTTGAATTTATATGGACAATAATTTTAAATAAAATGATTACTTTGGTGAGTCGTCACCCAAACGAAAAATTTGATGTTGGCAAAATTTGCAGAAGGATATCGTAAAAGTACCAAAACTTACACAAGATATATTATAGATTACAGAAGACAATACGTACATAAAAATAATTATGGAAAAAGAATATTACTTTAATCTTTCAACTTACAATTTGGGTGAATGTTCGAAAGTTACAGAAAATATTTTTCTTTTCGGCTTATATGTAGGATTTGAATTTTTGATAGACTTTTTAAGAAACAAAATCGCACTCTCGGCATATATTCGGAGATAAACAATATTTAGGCATTTTAGTATAAGAAGTGAAAAACGGAATTCATATTAGATATAAATTTTGAAAAAAGGAATCATTCAAACAGAAAAGAGTAGCATAATAAAACAAGCTTCTCTCTGTATGATGTGAAATCAGAATATAAAATTAATAACCTAGGAGCATTTTACTACCACAAAAAGTAATATAGGTTTGGGTTGTATCAACATTACGAGACAACCTCCTTGTACAGATTTTAGAGTACTTAATAACGTATTCTCGTGCGTTTCCCCCTTCAACTAACGTTCTGGGCTATTTTATGACGTTATTTGATTTTTGAGAAATTCGCCTTGTGAATAAATCGTGACTTATGTAAATCAACATCGCTAAACATATTAGAAATGTAGTGAATAAAAGAGGATGGGATAGAGAAATTGTATGAGTTAAAATACAAAGAGGAGATGAAATGTTAACGAGATAAAAGCGCACACCATATCGGTGCCAGAAAGTTAAGTGAATATCGGATAGTTGATATTTTATTCGGACTTAGTTTAAAAGTATTGTTCCCAACTCGGATCCAGTAACTTTAGTTTCTTTTTCTTACAGATTTTAGTTTAAAATCATTCCATAATCAAGTAATATTTTTTTAACATGTAGGATTTTAAAATTATATATATTTACAATTTATAGTATAAAAAAAAGAAAAACAGAACCCTTGTCAGATATAATTGGAACACTTTTAAAGAACTGACACGTCGTAAAGTCATTTGTTTTCGTGTGTGCATTTAATGCATTATTTTTATGAAAGATTTTGTCAAAAAAAAGATACAAAAAATAGGGTTAAAATGTAAACTAAGGCTCATTATTTCCAAACCTTTCACAAGTTTCACCGCATATGAATTTTTTTAAATAGCTAATCAAAATTTTGAAAAATGCTCGCGGCAAAATAATAACAATTGCAATAAATGCAAACAAAAACATTAGTGACTATGAACCATTCAAATTTGTAAAATGGTCATTTTTAACATTATGGAGATAGGGAACAGGCTGCATGCAGTGATTTCCTTAAAGAAGAATCATCAAGCAGAAATGAATAGTACAATAAAATAGGTTTCTCTCAGAAGGACAGTGAAATTATAATATAAAATTAATAACGCTGGATCATTTTACCACGTAAAAAATTTATCTAGGTTCGGTTCTATCTTTCAACATTACGAAACAGCTTTATTGTACAATTTTAAAAAGGCACTTTAACAGGTTCACTAGCATTTCCCTCTTCTACTAAACATTTCGCTATTCTGTGACATTATTTGATACGAGAACCTCGCCATGGGAATAAACCTTAACTTCTGTTAATTAGCATTGTTATATAAATTCAATTGTAGCGAATAGAAGTGAAAGGAGATGGAGAGATAGGGCGCATTAAAGAGCTGAGGGATGATAATTATTAGCGAGATCATAGTGCCCACGACATTGGTGCAAAAAAGGTTAAGTGATCGTCGGAAAGCTGATATTTGACTAGGAACCAGTAAATAAGTATTGTTCCTAGCTCGAATCCAGTTTTACTATTATTGAGATAAATAGAATTCTGATTTATAATCTTTGGTTTTGGTCTTTCGGTTTGGTTTTGGTTCAGAAGTTTGTGACATTGGGCTATTCGCGGTTTCTCTTAACTAACCTTGGGGACTTTTAATTAAGATTGATTGCTTTTGCTAAACAACCTTTGCCCAACCAAAAATGAAACGTGAATATGTAGATAGAAAGCAGGTAGAAATGAAGTGAAGCGGGAGAGTTAGGAAATATATAAACTCCGACTGAAAGTCACGATAGAGAGGCTGAAGGAGAAGTGGAGAGAGGCTGAAGGGAGAAGGAAAGAGAGGTTGAAGGAGAAGGAAAGAGAGGTTGAAGGAGAAGGAAAGAGAGGTTGAAGGAGAAGGAAAGAGAGGTTGAAGGAGGAGTTGGAAAGAGAGGTTGAAATAGACGATTGGATTAAAGGTGTAGAGAGGGCTACATTTGGTTCCAGAGTCTGAGTTGCAGTCGAGGAAGGCTTAGTGGTAAGAGTCTGTTAGATTATTATTGGTGGGTTGAATTAGGTAAGTAGAATCCTTCCTCGGGAGAGCATAAATAATTGTTGTTATATTGATTAGAAGTTAATAAATTCCGTAAATATTGTTCTAGTGTCTTTTTGATTGACTTTTTGTGTCTTAATGTTTAATAATTGAATCTAGCTATGGCACAAGAGGCAGCCCGGAACGGGCAGGCGTTACAAGTTTTCTTCCGAGTTAGTTTCAGCTCCCACATTCATAATAATTGAATTATTGGATCATTACAATAATTCAATAAAATCCTGTAAAAATATTCCTGATTCATTACTTAATTGTTTGATTACTTAGTGAATTTCGATGGATTAGATCCAGAGTAACACAACGCAAAATGTGACATTTAGCAGTAAGTCATTCAGATTACCAACTATATTCTAAGTAATGTCATATTTTGCTCAGAGAGGGGGCTCTGCCTTATTTGTAATATTTGTTATAATTCTGAGTGTATGTCTTTCTCTGTGGTAGAGATTGAATTAACATTATTGAATGTTTTTGTTGAGAATCCGTATTTTTTAATTGAATAATTCATTATGAAAGACGAGCACAGATGAGCACTATTCTTAATTTGCTGTAATACATGTAATAAAAATAAATATAAATTACATATTGTAAACTTTATGGAGACGCAAACTCAATAGTGTTTTATAAGTATATATAGCAATTATTTCAGTTATTTAATGTTTTTGATGACTTTTTCTGAGGTAAAAAAAATTTATCTTATTAAAGTAATTTAATTATTTGTCATTTTCTTTGTGGAATTTTTCATTCTTAAGAATTAATATAAGTTTTCACATATCAATTAATTCCCTTCCCACCGAATCACAGCACAACAGTATATTGCATAACAGTTTAATATAATTTTTATTCCAAAATATAAATACAGTTGTACCTTTAAATAAGGGATACCTACCGGACCAACATTTTGTCCCTTAATGAGAAATAAATACACACACTATCCAAAGGAACTGAAACCAACAGAATTGTTACTTAAATAGAGGTGTCCCTTAATCGGAGCTATCTCATACCAGAGTGAGTCAGTGAATGTAAAGTTTATTGGTGCAAGAACCAGATATAACTATGCTGCGCCAAACAAGATTTAATTGTAGTTTAGACGTGAAACAAATTAGGGGAAAAAATTGGTTGACAAGAAGGAGGGCCGAAAATAGAGAAGAATCACTAGAGTAACCCGGGAGCACGTCTCCGGTGTTTACCGAAGACAGTAAACCCCATAGGAAAGAAAAAAGATCACGAGAGTGCCTCAGGGTCATGATACCGGAACTTACCTGAAGAAGGCAAGTCCCTGAGGTCACCTGATATAATCCCCAGGGGCAGGGTGCCTGGCTATACCCCGAGACGCTGGGTACCCATTTTAGTCACCTCTTACGACATGCATGAGCTACAGTGGGACTATTCTGTTATACCCAGTCACCACACGGGTCTATCTCACACCAGAGAAATGACTACATTACAATGTAGAGAGAGAGAGTGGAATTTGAGGCCCAAGAGCCAAATCTAGCTCTATGCCGCCAAATAATGAGCACCTGTGGTTCAGAGTTCGAAAAAAAGGAAAAGGGGGGGAATTTGTTGACAAGGGTCGAAAATAGAGTATGATTTCTAAGGTATTCTGGAGGCGCGTCATCCATGTTTACGAAAGATGGTAAACTGTATGAGAAAGAAAAATATCACTTGAATACCTCGGGGGGGGGGGGTCGTAATTCCCGTACTTTCCTAAAGAAAGTAAGGACCTGAGGGTATTACAATGTAGTTACAGAAATACAATAAATCTGTAAGAAAGAAAATAATGGTGTTTTAGAGACTGTGAGAAAAATTCTAGATAATCATTCTAGTGAATCTAAAAGATACGTTACTAAAAATAAGTCAGATTCGTAAAATTATGATTTTAGCATCAGGCTACAAGTAAAATAACAGAAAAAAAGCAAGTATAGAGGATGCTGCTACCAGAGAGAGGAAAGAGACAGCTGACAATCACGGTATGGAAAAAGTAAAATTGAAGGATCAATCAAATTAAATAATGACACACAATAGAGTGCTGAAGTACTTTAAATATGACAGGCTCTCGAATCCTTTGCGTGGGTATGATATGGAAACCTGAAAAACATCTGTCGACTAAGGTATTGACCTCGTCATGTTACAGTAATTCAAGTTCATGAAGAGCATTTGATTACGTTGCATGGATCAAGTTATAAAAGTTTCAGAATTTTGCTATGAGTTTAAAAATGAATCAGTCTTTTGAAGTTACAAAACGGCAAATAAATCTGCACTGGCAAAATAAAGAAAACATTTTGCAACATCACTTCTCGAATTAATACCATTATTTAACCAAAAATTTTGCAACGTTTTGTTTTCATTAAAATCACAGCAGAGCTGTTTGCTTTCGAATTTTTTCGTGTGGATTAGGGAGTTTCTTGATCTTGACCGCCAAGTCGCGACTCAGAGCTGCTCCCATTTTCACCCAGTTTGAAAGAGTTTCTAGTTTTCTGGAGGGCTACTTTCCACATTTCCAAAGTATCACAACTGAGTACATTCAATGTCAGTGCACACAGTAAAATATTTTTGAAGCCCAACAGTTGATCTTTTACAGATGAAGTATATGACAAAAAGAGAAGCTCGTCACACAACTTCTAACTATTATTGTCGAGTATTAATTTCTCTTCTGGCTGTGCTTTTCACAAAACAAAAATATTCAATTAAATCAATGTTATATGATTGAAATTAATTTTGCAGTTGCTACAATTAGTCAAAATACTTCGTCATATTTATCTCATTTACACAGGTTCAGAAAGTACGTAAACATATTAAATACATGTTTAAATCGTTTAAATATTTATCTAGAAAGATTTATTCTTTAGATTCCGGTTAAAACTATATTGACACTTGATAATCCGGCAAGGCCGTGGTTCCGAATAAACCGATTTTAAGATAGCTTACAGTATAACAGTTCCCATCATTCCACGTGGCAATTTTCTGAGGCGGATTCGAATCAAAACAGCCCTCAAATGTAACGCTATCGTTTTACAACATGTAATTCTTTGTTGATACAAAGAAATACGGATTAAAAGTAAATTAATTCTGCAATTAAATCTTTCGTTGTGGTTAAAATCCATTTACCGTAAAATTTTGACTATAATACACGTTTGATTTGGCACTAATTTTTTTTATTTATTTATTTGGGGAGGGAGAGAATTAAAATTTGAATTTTATACACACCTATAACTTTTCAATATTTTATTTATAAATTGCACAAGCATTTATTAACATAATTGAAATTTTTAATAAAAAGAAACCAAAACACGTCAAATTCGATAGAAAAAACTTCAATTTTAAAACAAAACAAACAATACTGTCAAATAATCGGTCTTTATCACATTCACTATAACACAGCTGATCTATTGTTGTTGCGTCCAAGTCATAATTATTGGTGCCGTCGTAATATATATCGCCACCATCATCTACATCTGATATTTAACAACTGATAATTTTTCTGCTGCTATGTATGATCTTCTCGAAGGCGTAGGGATGGAAATAAAATAAACTTTTGTACCAGCAACAACCGGGAACCATTGCTATTTTAAGGGAGCTGTTGTTAAACAAACGCGTGTGCGACATGTACTGTAAGTTCCCGTTTGCGTAAAAGAACACTTACGCAGCACGCGTGTCACAACAATCTCTTACTGCTACTGCACGTTCGTTGTTCGATGTTTAAAATCCTTTTGTTTTTTTTAATTTTTACACGAGTGTAATACGCACCCTCATTTTTACATACTAAAATGTGGGTGGAGGGGAGTACGCATTATAGTCAAGTTTTTACGGTAACTGAATTTAACCCAGCCCCGACAGGTTTCAGATTTAAATTGCGAGATTCTCATCATTGGGCAACAAATTTTTATACACAATTAAAAAACTTTAAAAGTTGTATTACTCCGTAGATTAACTGCCAAAGATTCCAACAAGTAAAATGAAAGTTTTAAACAAAGGAAAACATTTTTATGGGAAAATCTTCACGGAATTAATACTGTACTAATTTCCATACATTTCTGATCCAATTATATCAATGATAAATTGAAATTAAATCAAATTTATAATAACTACAAAATGTCTTATGACCCATTATTCAATGTACATTTTGCGCTGTGAAAATAATTCACAGTAAAAATAAAATGACAGTTCTTTAAAAAAATAATCCTTAATCTATTTTTAAATATTCTGAAATGAAGGAAGATAGAGGGAGAAAAACTCTTTAAGCACATTCAAAAACAGACATTAAAAAGCTAAATGACAGGAAAAAATTCAGGGAACGAAAAAAAAATAAGTATCACCGAGGAAAGCCAGATAAAATGAAGAGTTATAAAAAAAATCCCAGCTGTGTGCAGGCGAAAAACAACTCAAAGACTAATGCGAAGAATCGAGTTCACATTCGGCATTCTACAGCATATTCACCATTTCATTATTTGGGTTAAGAGTCATCTTTTGTGACTAGTGTTGTCGGTAAAATACAATAGGATGATCTTAAAGACATATAAATAGCACAACATAACGTGCGACCTTTTTCTTTTCCCAGTTTTATTGTTACCTTAATGCATATTTTTCTTTCTACTAAGTACATTTGCAGTTAATTTATTTTAATCATCCAACATGACAATAAGTCGTGCATGAGTTCGCGATAAAATCTACAAGCAGGATTGTTACGGGTTAAAAAAATCCATTTGAAGCATTCGTTGTTAGTTTGCTTGATATACCATGAGTATTTTATAAATAACTTTCGGCGTCTTTAAAAATGAGCAAAACTGGATAGTGATCCAGAAAGTTATAATTTTATTCAATCCCATATATAAGGCCTTATTATATATTAGTGGAACATAAAGCTAAGTTCATAGATGATCCAATAAACTATAAGGTTAACTAGAATGAAACCTAGATAAATCCTAACTTTTTGTAAGTAAGTTTTATAATTATATAATTTACATTCTCTTATTCGGTTATATTCATACTAATTCCTCATCCCCCTTTTAATCACTTAGTGATGGTTAAGGTTTATGGCTATACTGAGCCAAACATGACGTAACTGAGTTCTAGATGTTTAAAAAAAATGGAAGGAAGATTAAAGAAATTGGTTAGCAAGGAGTCTCACCAGGGTAAACTGGGGACTTCATCCCTGTTCACCAAAGACAGTAAGGAAAAGATCACTATGGAATCTCGGGTGAGTGATGGCCGCACTTACCTGAAGAAAATAAACCCCTGAGGGTATTTTATAACGGAATTATAAAATACTAAAGAAGGATTTCAACAAAAGTTAAAACGACACAACACACATATGTCTATTCTATGTATATCGAAACTTATAACTTTATGAACTTAAACGCCACATATTGTATCCAGAGCATTATAGTTAGCTATTGAAATTTAAATTAACAATAGAAAAGAAAGACCGAGGAAGAATAAAAGTTTATTCTGATTGCTTTTTGACCTTGAATTTCAGGAACCATCAAGAACTAGCCCGTGCAGTAACGTATATTTTGCGTTAAGATGTTGATTGAAACTCAATCAAACGTATCAACAAAGCATTCGTTTAGAAGAGTTTGGCGATCAATATAACCTGCTCAGAGTCTTCATGCGGAAGGCAAATAATAAACAGACGAGTCAATGGCAGAGCACGAGAAGCAATCAAAACAAACCAGATCCACAGATATGTCAAGAAAACCCAATCAATCGTGTCGGTGCAGCTCTCATTTTAGAGGAGATGGAGATCAATGAAAGAACGATCGATGAAAAAGCACGGAGAAGGAATTCATCTATACATCTTTCAGAAATAAAAGTAAATTTGAGTAATACATATAGCGACACTACATAGCAAACAAGGAAATAATTTATTACAAGCATCTATTACAAGCAAGGAAAGAATAAGCCAGTCAGTAATGATGAATACCAATCAGATCACATGCTCTCAGCTTCACTGAGATGAGGTAAACTTCAAAATCAGAATCTTTTCTAAATTCAAACTTCAAAACCGCTGCTCCCTGATTGGTCAACCGAATCCGGTCCCTTCAACCTTTTTGACAGCTAATAATATAATATTAATTTATATTAAAACAAATGTAGTTGCTTTTTAATTTTATATACTTTCAATATTTAAATTATCAATAATTTAATTTACTATTACGTTCAATTAAAACGAAGATTAAATCTTAGGTATTATAAATGAACGCGTAATGCTGAAGTTCATAAACAAGAGATTTACTGAACCAAATATTAACTTAACAAATATAATAACTGCATGAATTTTTCATATAAATATTAAAATCTCATTCTTTAATTTCTTTTATCTATCAAGTATTAATTC
The DNA here is from genome assembly GCA_019974015.1 of Nephila pilipes. Classification (NCBI taxonomy): domain Eukaryota; kingdom Metazoa; phylum Arthropoda; class Arachnida; order Araneae; family Nephilidae; genus Nephila; species Nephila pilipes. The sequence goes on from BMAW01013343.1 coordinate 545,739, forward strand.
TTCAATATTTGTTAACTTAAACAAGTAATTTGAATAAATTCCTATGTGATTTAATTTACTCCTAGGCAAATAAGATCCAATGTTCAGTCTATCTAAATGTTTAGCCAGAGCGGGAAAAAAGTCTGAAAAGATTGAACATTCCAACACTCCCCTTCCCCAATGCCAAATAGGTTGGGTGACTTTGGCGACAAATGCGGCCGCCGATTTGGCAATATAACCATATGCTCCGATATAAATCTGGGAGAGTCAGGAACGATAATTGAAAGTTTTAGTCATTTACTATATGAGCCTCATGTATTATAAATTACAGATTTTCAATAGCTGCTTTCGATGATTGTATGAAGTTTGAATATGTGAAATTGTGTATGTTAATCGTTTCCTGTTAAAAGGAAACATATTGCATATATTAGTTTCTATTAAAAAATTTCGATTCACTATGAAAAAACCTGCCTGTTAATCGTTTAGAATTTTTCTTACAATTGAAAGCCGTTTAACCACTTAACACTAAGTAACATGTTCAGAAGAGTATCGCATAGAAATAAAGTTAAGAACCTTTGCTGCCCTACTACAAAAATTATTAGTTTATAAATGTGCTAGGGTGTTTTATTTATATGATCGAATTTACATTCATTTACAAACCTTGCAATCGATTATAAAACCTCGATAAATAACAAAAACAAGTATGACTTACCAATTCAGTTTAAATCATCAAGAAATCATTGCTAAAAATAACATGGTAAGATTAGATATCATGCGAAAGAAATGTATACTAGGTGAATCTTGATGTGCGATGAATTCAATATTTATCTTAAAATTCTTTTTAGGAACAGATAGCAAAGAAAAATATTACTATTGTTTTTCTTTCAATATCATAGAAGGCAGAACAAATATTTTCAATTATACTTGAGAAATAAACGAAATATTACTTGTTTTGAAAGATTCAATATATATATATATATATATGAACTTTAATATACCATACCTTTTGCAAGGAAGAAAAAACACGTTTCTCAAATATTAGTTTAATAAAATTTATCGAGAATCAAAGGGGGGCGGGGCAATGCGATTCGTCCAGCACGTAAAAAAATACCGTGAATTTATTCAAAATGAAGATTTGTTACAATCGAAATAATTTTAAAACGTATTACATCATTGTATGGCAGATTCAATTTATATTTAAATTAATTTCATTAATAATTTTATATTCATTTCTTGGTAGAATTTTATACTTCATGTTCATCACATGAATCGATTATATATATATATATATATAAATAAATCAAATCGAAAGTATGTTTGTGATATTTCAAGCATTACTCAAGCTTATGGGGTAACAAACATATAAATGTTAGTTAAACTGATTTTTATACAGCTTATTATAATTGCCCTTTTTTCAAGTAGAATACATAATTTTCTTCTTCGATACATAACATTTAAGAGATAGTTGACCTTTGATAAAAATGTTTTTTTAAAAAAAGGCAATGAATGCAATATTGATCTTGATTTCTCAACTACAAAAAAGTTTTAATTTTGAGCACAAGTAAAAGATGTGGAAAAAGATATTTAATGTTACGAAGCTATGGTTGCCATGATTTCAATTATAAATTAATTAGATCAAATGAGAGTCATTTATCTTTTTGAACACCAAACTGAAATATTATACAATATAATTGGTGGGGGTAAAACTTTAGCAAGTGAATAAAAACATATATGTAATAGTATGGTACATGTTAAGGTTTATCTTTCAAAAGACTAATTAATAAAAGATTTTGATGAATATTAGCAATCACATGCAATAATAGACTGAGTACAAGAATTTAAGATGTTATAACAATTTATTAGAAAATTTCTTTATGATATGTAATACGTTTTCTCAGATTTCAGTTATCTGATACATCTCAGCTATTAATAATACAATAAAATGAAGACCTACATGTAATTATTTTTTTTACAGAAAAGCCGAATTTCACAAAAAAAAAAAAAAAAGATGACCTAGAACAATTTATTTGAAAATATCTTTATGATATATATTTTATCCCAATATTTAAGAATCTGATACATATCTGCTAGCAATAATACAATAAAATGAAGACCAATATGCAATTATTTTTTACAGAAAAGCATGTAATAATAGATAAATAAAAACATGCAAATACAGAAATATAAGCATATGCAATAACAGAAAAGCATGCTTATATTTTATGTTTCCAACACAAAAATGTATATAATTACAACATTCACAATATTTCAATAAATATCTAATGGAAGCATTCCATCAAATCAAAATTTAAAAATTGACTCCTTTTTATTAATAGCCATTAAAAAAAGCATGAAATGAAGAAATTTAACTGAATTTGGATTAACACTCAAAAGATTTAATGAAAATGTTATATAGAAAAGGGAAGAAATTATTGCAGTCTTTTTTCTTTTAATAATCAGATATATTTAATTATATTTTAATTTTAAAAGGGCACACATAATCTGTTGGTGATAAAGTGGAGTGATCAGAATACAACAATCTAAATGCGTAAGTAATACTCCATTTATATATTGATAGCAATTTCAAATAACACCTGCAAGTAATAGTTATTATTATAACGAACTATAATTGATAAACTAAATCCATTTGTATTATTCAAGTAATACATCTTGATTTACAGATTAGTAAAAAGATGTAGCACAATCCTTCTTTAAAATGAATGAGAGTAAAACAGTTCTTAAAGAATCTCTCAGCATTAATTTTATTTTTGGAATCCTATGCATAAAATGAAGGGAAAAAATAAAAAATATTAAAAAGTGATTAAAAGGTTCAAAAAGTCTTTAAAAACCTTTTTCAGCATGCATCAAGAAATATAAAACACCACCACATCCCATGCCTCTACTATAGAAATGACACCCCCCAACCCATCCTCTGCCAGTAAAAAATAAACAAAATTATATTTACTTTTACAGCGAAAACAGCAACAGTTACTATTTCGATGAAAAACTTGATTAAAATATATAATTCTCCATGGACATAATAACTTAATACATATTCATTATCAGATTTCTGAAGCTCAAAATAATGTGAGATTAGTTATATGTCACTCAATAAGAAGATAATCAATAATTGTATCTATAATACAGGTGTAACTTTTGTTTTGGCATATAGTTATTTTTTTAAAAAAAAGAGAGAGAATTGTGTAATTTAAGTAGGAAAAATAATTATGGTACATTATGGTTTCCTTTTAAAGATATGTATATAATCCATATCTACTAAATAAATAAAGCATTAATAGGAAGATAATTTTGGGAAATGTTACTGTATTACACTGAAATTAAGAAAAAATTAATACAGAAAAAAATAGCATTTATCCATCTAAAAAAATTCAAAATTAAGTAAACTATAATGCATTAAAAAGGGGGGGGATATGTAAAGAAAAAAAGATACAATTGGTAAACAGGATCTTAAAATTTTTTGCTGTCAAAAGTTTCAAAATATATCCAGATAATTTAAATACTCAATAATTTTGATGTTCGGATAAAATAATATGATAATTAACATTATAAAACATATCAAGTACGTAACATTTTTGGTATGAAAAGGGGTAAAATGGAATAAAATGACATTTAAGTTAAAGAACACTTGGAATTAATATACAAATTTATACTCAGCACATTCTAGGTCTTAAAAATGGGCAGGGTAGATTATATATCAGACAGAAAACATCCCTGTCCCCAATTATATTATGGAAAATTGCAATTTTCATACTAAAATAACATTTTCACAAAACTTGAATAAATATTTTATTTACATGTTAGAAATTATATTTGAATTTCTCAATAAATTCTGCTTTTATGCCATTTTGTGAGCTCTTCTGGATTTAGAACTAATGCATGTAAAATATCATTAAATATTTTTTGTTTCATTTTCACGAGTTCAAACTTTGTCATAATTCTTTCTATTTAAAAGTTTATGGCAGGATTTTCTGAATATGAATAACTATCAGTATCATTTTAAAATTCATTACAATTTCATTTTCTAATTAATATTTAGAAATCTAATTTTTCAAAATGAGACCTTTTTTTTCACAAGAATTTTCCATTAATTTTCATAAGCATAGTTAATTTTCAGTAAGGGTTTGTAGCCATTGATAGCAGAATGTATTAATTATTTTTTATTATTATTTTGTGGAGAATATTCTGTCTTAAAAAAAAAAAAGAAAGAAAGAAAGAGAGAAAGTTGGAGGGAGAGAAGCATGTTGAATTGTTAAAATGCAATGAAAAACAAAACAAGGAATATTTTCACTAACAAAATTTAAGTTACTCTAACAAAGTAGCAAATTTTTTACTTATAAAATATTTCAATTTGTCTCATATAAATATTTAACAGGCAGATGAACAAAAGCATTAATGTCACTAATTATAGAATAAAAAAAAAAAAAAAAAAAAAATGATAGGGTGGTCACACAATCAAACAATTTGAAAATAATGGGAATATTCATATTTCTATGTAGCTGCATAGCGAACAATTCATTTGGGAGAAAGGAATTTTCAATATTTCTTTTAACATTCTACCTAAATTTTAAAAAAGTAAACTCCTAAAATATTACCTACAAATTTACTGTATTTCTGACAATTAATATACACAAGTATATATATATATATATCAATTTATATTCTCTGCATAAAAATAATTTTTGTGAGATAATCTCAAGAAATCTATCTATTCATACAATATTTATAGAGATGTTGAATTTTAAACTGTGTTGATTTTATTTTTTAAATCATTTTTAGAATTATTTTTTGATACAAATTCAACAAAATAACTCAGATTTAAAATAAAGTTTAAATTGATATGGAGTCGAATAGCATATTAAAAGATAACATCATACAACTAAAATAATCAGTAGACAAAGGTTTGAAAAATTAGGAAAGAAAAAATGGTAATTATAAAAAATACATTATTAAGATATTTATTTTTTCACTTTTTAATAACTAGATGAAACCTCAGATTATAAATACACACTAACAATGCGTTAATAAGGACAAATAATCAAAAGAAAAAGAAACTTCAAGAAATATTCTAAAACGAAACATTTACTTCATATATAAATACACACATATGCACACACACATACTGAGTAAATGAATATTACAAAGAAATGAATTTTAATTATGATAGGAATATGGAATACACAAGATCAAGTTCTTTTGGTGTACTGTTAACTGATTAGGTATTTAACAAATCAATGAAAAGACATAATATATTGAAAAATCAATAGGAATCCAAATAACAACCTTGATATTTAAAAAAACTTAATTTACTCTTCATGAAATATATATTTATGATAAATCTAAGCATTTTTTGTTAAGAGAATATTAGGTTTGACTCATAAATATTGGAATTATTTTTTTTAATAACAAGTATTCCAATAAATTCTTAAATATATAAAATTACTTTATGAGACATAACTACTAGAAATTATAAAATTGATAAAAAAAAAATCATGTGATTAAATACTATTTGTAAATTTTATTTCCAGCAAAATGAAGAAAAATATTTTTGCTGTAAAAAAAAATAGTTTAAATCTTTTGACTACCAGAAAAATGCGTATGGGATACTAATTTAATAACCAAAAAGCATAAGAAAATATATCACTTTGCGAAATCTGTATCAAAAATGGTCATAAGATAATTTTAAAAAATTTTTACAAAATTAAGAGCAATTTAATATGCAATAAAATTATTATCTGCATCCATAGTCATAAAAAAAATTCTTAAACAAGAATTTTTTTAGAAAATGATACATTAATCCATGCTTAAGGGGGAAAAAAACTCAAACAATTACATTTAAATACATATTATTAATTTACAGATTTATTATTTTAATAAAGATAATAAATTATAAATATTTAAGAAAATCAAGTTTAGCTTTTTGTTATAAAACTAATGTTTTCTCAAAATATTAATTTCAAACTTTTTAGTAAGACATGGACACACAATGTATGAAATACATTACAAAATACTCTAAATAATTTAAAAGAATAAAATATTTTTGTTGCTTGGTCAATATATTTTATAACTAAGATGCAAGTAAATAATAAGATTAAAGAGTTTGGAAAAAATTATTACCTAGTTTGTTTTTACATTGCACATTTCTAATAAAATCACCGGTTTGCATAAAAATAGCTAAAAAATTTGCATTACTCAAACAAAGGCTCTTGCTGATGGATCTCATAATTTTGAACCATGGTCCAGAGACAAAGGAAGACTTGAATTGGAACCTTACTTTTCAAACTTTTATGCAAAAAGAGAATTTTGAGCTTCAAATTGATGCAATATAAAACATCTAAATAGATGTTAATGGTATCAAGAACTCAAACCCTTGATTTAATGTCACCAGCTAAAAAGCTTATAGTCTAACTTAAAGGGCTACTGGAGGATCCAATTTATATATTATATTTATTCAATACTTCATTTTGACAGTGACTGACAAAAAATTTGCACACACACAGTGTCCTTCTAGATAGGTTTTGAAGGATGGCTTGTTCTTTACTCTCTTTCTAGCACTGCATACCCTTTAATATTTTTTTAATTACTGTGCCATGATCCTATCAGTGTTGCATAAATCATTAATTATTCATTTCCCAAGAAATTACTATAGCATAAAAAAATTCATTCCAGGTTTAAAAAAATGAAAAACAAGAGATCTTTAAAAAGTATTTTATTTTGTAAGAGGTTGGCTTCATTAATGTTGCACTAAAAGCAACACGAGGGCTATTGGCGACAGACCTCGTAATTTTGAACCTCTTTCAAGTGACGAGGACGATACCTGAGCTGGCATCCCCCTCTCCTAACTTCCACACCACGTTAACAGGAGGACTTTGGGCCCCGACAAATTTAGCGTGCATCAGCCCCGGCTACATGGCGGGTCTTTGGTGGCCAAGGCTCAAACTCACGAATCAACGAAAATCGTCGGCCACGAGTCTGAAACCATGACCACAAGGCTACAGTGGCCACATGTTTTGCAAGTGAACATGGCTGTGTTCAGTATGAAATGAAACATGGGAGGAAAAAATTAGTTTCATTTAAGTAATGGTGGTTTTCAAATAGTGTGACACAAGATCATAGATGTGACATGAAAGTTATAAAATCATTATACTGCGATATCAATACTGTAAACAATAAATATCAATTATTTTTAAAATAGGCAGAATGCATATAAAATTTTAGAAATCCAAATATTACCAAAGGCAATGAAAAATACTAGCATTTTCATCCTCACATTTGTACAAATTATTTTTTCAATGAATAATAATAAGAATAAGAATTATAAATGGAATCATCAGAAGATTTAAAATAAATTTTCCTCTTAAAGTTCTACCGATTGACATTTTTTGTTTAATAAATTTCCTCGATGCTAAGCGACAATCTTTGTTTGGATTCGCTTTTTCATAAGTGATTATTTTACCAATTCCATTCTAATCTAAGGAGCTTGATAAAAAACTGGAAGGGGGGAAGAAAATGGATTTGAAAAAAGTAACATTTAATACTGAGCTAAAGGCATTTCAAAAGAAATTAGTCAAATGCAATTAATCAATTTCACATAGGAAATGTATGTAAAGGCTCTAAATTGGAAAGAACAAATTTAACAATATACTTGTCAAAATTTGTCTACAAAGAGAGAAGATATTAAAAAAAAAAAAAAAAAAAAAAACAACGTTTTTAAAAGTTAAATTTTAAAAAAAAAAAAAAAAAAAAATTTTAAAAAATTAAAAATTTTAAAAAAAAAAAAAAAAAAAAAACCTACGTTATTACCAGTTAAATTATAATAAATAGAAAAAATAAACATTTTTAAGAATTTAACACTTTTCATTCTGAAAATAAAATGCTAGTTATAATTAAGATACTATACATAAAATGATTTTAGTATACTATAGAAGTTTGAGTAAAAAAAATGATTCACTGCAATACATCTTATTTAAATTATATAAACAAAGTACATTAGATCCAGAAAAATCCAATCATATTACAAAAAACAGTACATGAAATAATATTTAACTTTATGATTTCAAAGCAGCCATCATAAGCAAGGCAAATCAATATGGATCTTGCAAGCGTCATACGAGAAAAAAAAACACAGAAAAGCCCAAATTAAAATGTCCTGGAACTCAATTTAAAGACACCTGTTATAACAGACAATCAATCAATTCACAGTATTGTTAAAAGTAAAGTTACAAAATATTTTCGATACATATATAAGCTTTTAAGATTAAACAGAAAAAAAATATCCAAAAAAACCCCCACTTTTTAAAAATCATATTTAG
>BMAW01013347.1:0-40399 GCA_019974015.1 Nephila pilipes
AAATTCTAAGTCTGATTTCTTGAAGGTGCTTTCTCAAGCCCGCACATTTTAGTGAAAATAAATATAATATAAAATACATAACAATATTTTAAAAAAATTACATGAGTGTTCCATGTACCAATTTATCAGTGATGGTTAATTGGTTGATTTTAGTAACATCGCGCTAGAAGCAACGTGATGGCTATTGACGATGGATCTCTTAATTTTGAACCTCGGTCAAGTGACGGGAACGACACCAGAGCTGATATCCCCTCTCCTTACTTCCACACCACGCCGAAGGGAGGACTATGAGCCACGCATATTCAACGGGCATCAGCACTGGCTACACGACGGGTCTTTAGTCGTCTCATGGCTCGAATCTAGGACTTGACGAAAACGTCCGGCATCGAGTCCGTGGACATGAGCTCTAGACGACCTTTGCCACTTATAAGTGATGACTGAAAGTTGAATAGAAGTTTTAGGATAATAAACATATTTTAAAAAATTATAAAACAAAAAAACAAAAAAAAATATTGTTCTATGCAAAGTTTCGCTAAGAACAGATTTAGCCACCTAAGGTATGCTTATTTATATAATTATTATTAAATTACTCAATTAAATATGAGAATGAAAGTGAACGATGAAATATCGAGACATTGAAAATAGTAAATTTTTCCGATGTTAAAAATTAAGGCAAACGATAAATTATTAAATTGAATATATTTAAGCTAAATGTAATTAAAATTAATGCAAACGATTAATTATTAAATTGAATATTATACCTGCTACATGTAATTAAAATAAAAGGAAGCGTTAAATTATAAAAGCGAATATGGTTAGAATTATTTAAAATTAAAAAGTGATCTGGTCGCGCCAAAACGCCCTACTTAAGACAATAGCCCCTTGGGTGGCTAGTAAAGGATATAAAGTTAAAGATTTTAATTCTTTTTCTCCTAAACTATTTTATGTTATTTTATAAAGACATGAAATCTGAATTCATATAATGTTATTTCCTTACCATCCCCAATAGTAATATTTGCATCATTTTCGAATCGCAAAGTACAAAACGATTCAATAAGCAGCACGACATGTATTAAAATACGTCCGAAAATCCCATTTCCCAACTTTGAATAGTGGTAACATTAGGTGAACGTATACGTGACTGTAATTAAGGAAACATTTACAGATGTCACTGAGTAAACAAATGTTATTTGTCTATTCAACAGGAATTAGTAATTATTTGAACACATGTAGCGAAACGAATGTAAAATCAATTCAACTTAATTAAAGTACTCCGACTAGGTTTGAAAGGTAAGAGTCTATTCAGTCTAAAATTGTATTTAAATATATATATGCAGTAATCATGATTTTAATACTTTAAAACAATTATGCTTACTTATAATATCATATATTTTTCTGAAGACTTTTGAAGGAAAAATAAATTAAGAAAAGTTATAGCTTTATATTGTAATTGTGTTATATATTTTGTCAAATTAACACAATGCAAATACGAGTAATTATTTTAAATAAAAAAAATTTAAAAAATATTTTAGTTCCCTGTTTTTGTAAAATTGTACATTTTGTGAACCATCTGAATGACAAGACAGTGAAGAGGGTATAAAAATATTACTTTTAAATTACAGAGGAATATAAATTGGAATAGAAATGGTTGAATTGTCCTGCTCTTTTTTTGAAAACCATTGCTTCTTATTATATAATGTAATACTTTGCATAAAAAAGAAAAATAGTAGTGATAAATATCTTTATAAAAAGTTGAAAGAAATGCATTAAATTGAACTTTTCAACACTTTTTTTTTCCAGAAAGGTCTGATTAAGCTATAAAAGTCTAAGAACTCTGATTGCTATATCAAAAGTGATTGTCGAATTCTTTTCTTTGTTTCTGCCGCTAAGACAGTCTAGTTAAGAAGCGAATATTTCCTTTAAACGTTTTTAAGTCCACGTGGTCAGTATTGTATATAGCCACATCATTCTTTTAGATTACATTTAAATTGATCATATATATTAATTTTTGGGTTCGTATTTTCTTCTAAATTAAGGTACATCGTCAATCTATACAAAATACTTAATCTTCATATAAACCACCTTAATAAGTAAAAAAAGATTTATATTAAAAATTAAATATTTTCTATGCAAAAATGTATGTTTACCATGTTTATACATTTTTCGTCAGTTTACTCATCTTAGAAACATGTATCATGTAAAAAAATAATAATAATAACTCAAACATATATCAACACTGATCCAAATCATGAGAAGTTTTTACACAGTAGTATAAATTTAAAAACTGAGTTTGACTACACAATACAAGCATGAACTTCAACAAAAGTTCGATATAGTAATGCCTATAATGAAAATAGTGATATGGATTAAAATTATAAATAAAACTGATATGTAGAAAGTTGTAGATGCTATTTCACATAGTAAAGTAATTGTTATATTTCGTTGATGTTTATGAGGGATCTGTTGTTTATAAAAAGTGTTACAGACATCTGACACGTTTATATAAAGAACTTAGTATATTCTTAAAGATACGTATACTGTATTCTTATTCATACGTCTCCAAGGTCACACGCGTGGAACTGGCAAAGTTCAAGTGGAAGCAGCTTTACCATTCGCCTTACAGCCCAGACATGGGGCCCTGCGATTTCCATGTGTTTGAGCCCTTTAAAAAAACACCTGAAAAGGAAGTGCTTTAACTTGGACTATGAACTCATGGATTTTGTAAAGGAATGGATATCGTCACGGCCACAGGAATTCTGGGAACTAGGAATCTTTCGGCTCGTTAATCAGTGGGATCATTGTGCTCAGATCTAAGGTGTATACTTTGAATAAAGTCTTCATTTATATCCACAGTGTCGTTTCGTACCTTTTCATTTGAACACCCCTTGTAGTTGTTGGATATTTTCCCCTTGGCGTAATTTAGTGTTTGTTGCATGTCACTTGGCTTTTGTTTCTTCCGCCGAGGTCAGAATCTCAATGAGTGCTATTCAACTAGTGGCATGAGCATATGGTTATTCTTGTTACACTTAAAAATATTTGGTATTATTCATTTACAGTAAATTATCTCTTAGTCTCTTTGCATATGAATGTATATGTTGTTAAATGGTGTAAATAATATTTATTTGTTGCTTATGAACTATTACTTATGAACTATCTGATAATAGTGGATCGAAAGTTAACAAAATATAATTAGGTTCAATATGTAGTCTGATTTAACAGTATTGATAGATTAGAAATATGTGATAATAAATTTTAAAAAATCAAATATATAGAATGTAAGATGCACATATAGATCATAGAAAATTAATGAGTGAAAGAAAATGTTTTAAAAAGAAATCAGAAGGCATTTCCATTAGCTACAAAATTAATTACGTGAATAAATAGTAAGAAACAAACATATATGAGATATAATAAATTATTCAAAATAAATGTAACAGACACTAATTAATAAAATAACAACGAGAAGCGGAGTATACTTGAATATATTATGAATCGAATGCAATTTTTGTTGCAAGATAAAAATCTGAAACATTCCGTTATAATTTTTTAATTTCTTATTCACACAATTAATTTATTCATGACATGATACTATATATACATTAATTAAAAATACTGTTCACAAATAATTTAAATTTTTTCGTGTTTGATGTTTTTTTACCGTATCTTATAGTTAAGAATAACTAAAATATGACATGAGGAAGCTACAAAAATAGAATAGAAAGCTAAAATCAATAAAAAAAAAAAACAATCAGAGAAAATAACCATTTTTCTTAGTTAGCTGTTGCCACGAAAAACTTTCTACAATCACAAATACATAAAATAAATAAGTAATACATGTTTTGTTCTTATTTTTAAAAATAATAAAATCTAAAGCGTCGAATGACATAAATAACAGAAATAAAGTGAAAATAGGTTCATGACAATCATTATTCATTGAAATATATTAATTTACTATACTGTTTTAGAAGAAATTAAAGTAATATATATATATATCCCTTATAATAAATGTTATTCTAATTTCAAAATAAAAGTAACGATATATGTCAATATATTCTTTAATTACTCTAATCCGATCCCAAATTTTGGATTTAAATTTATTGCTTAAAATGTTTGAAACTTATAAAGTGCCATGAAAAAATTACCGTTTATCCATATTGCATAAGAAGAAAATAAATTTGAGACTAAAAGAATGTTTAAGGTACTTTAAGAGGTATGACATCCGAAATTACGATAGAATGCCTAAAAGAAATTTATCGTTAGATAGGACAAAAATACAATTCGAATGCATATATACAATATAAATTATTGAATATTAACTAATCTTTATAGACGTTTTCTTCTAATTCCATTAAGTATAAATATTTGAATGTTAAGCTTTATTTGTTATTTCAAATTAATACTCCTACCGTCGATTTTAATTTATCAAAATTATTCCTTCTTAACAAAATTTTTGTTTCAAAAACTTTTTCTGTCTTCAGTTCAGAAAAATCAATTTAATGTTTAGATAACGGTAAGAAACTTTTTTTCCTATTAAGTTATCGCAGACAAAGCCATAATAGATAGTGATCAATATTAATGTCTAAAAAACAAAACACAGCCCCATTTTCCTCAAAGAAAAGTATTTGGTCTAATAACTCACCTTCATTACTATCTACTTCTTTATATTTGCTCCCAGATGATAAAGACCAAGTTAGACGAAAAAGAAAACAATAATTCCCATAGTAACCATTTGACAGACATATGCCCAGAATACAGAGAACAAAAAAAAAAAAAAAAAAACAATAGCGTTAGAAGAAAACATTATTGGGTCTGCGAGGGATCGAAGATAGTGGGATGAAGATTGGCATGTTGCCCACCAGACCTTTTTTTCGGCCGACCCCTCTATTGTTGCTTAGCCTGTAAACATTCCTCCACGTCTTTAGAAAGAGTGGATGAACTTTTCATGCTGGGGTGTACCAAGAGGAAAGGGATTCCCTCCCTGCCTCGCATTCTCGTTCGAATTCGTAAGGAATGCTTGGAATGACCATCGTGTTCTCTTTTTTTCCCTTTTGGTTGTTTGTTTCGGGCGCCGGCCCTCTCAAGGGGCAATGGAGAAAGAAAGTGTCGTTAAAGATGTTTCTGTCGTTAAAACTGCACCGTAACATTCCAGATAGGATTTGGGTTGTTTTATGCTTTGTTAAGGCATTCGATTTGGAAAGTGCTTTGGATAAGAATGTTGTCACATTGTTTATCAAGTAATGTATAAGGATTCTTATAACATTACTAGAATGTATTAAATAATAATAAGCTTAATTTTTAACAAACTACCACATCCAGGGAGCAGATAAAAAAGGAATACTTATATCCCAGCATAAACGAAATAATTATAGATAGTATTGCAAGACCTATAATTATTTCATTGTAGCAATATTCATACTTACAAAGAATCATGAAATGTTTAAAAAAAAGGAAACTTAAACACAAAATCATGTACATATTTTCTTCGCCTAAAGACTATTTATGCTACCATTTTCTGTATCAAATACAAACACCTTTCTTGATATTCATATCTTTCCCTAAGTGCATTTATTTCTTTTAAAGTTCTAACTTTCCTTCTCATTAAAAGGACATGTGATGTATTAAATTAAGGTGTTGACTTACATAATCTGTGCATTGCGACGTAAGGATAAATAGACCCTATTTGCATGGAATCTAATCCATGTAAAGGGTTAATTAAATAGTTAATTAAAATATCTAATTATAATGCATGAAGTGGAAATCTGTTTATCTGAATGTACTGATTTGACTTGGAAGATACACAGGGTTATTTTTTTAATAATTCTGACATTATAAGTCACAAATGGTACGTTTTAATCTTTATCGCCTTTTCTTTAATATCTTTGATCGCCCTTTGCAGTTGAAGAAGTTACAGAATGTTTATACATTTATTCGTACTTAGTGGGTGTTCATTCATATAAATTAATACCATTTTGTAGTGCTATGATAGCTATCGGAGACGCAAATCGTAATCTTATTTCGCTATCAAATGACGAGGGTAATTCCTGATTTAGTATTGTTACGGAAAGTTTTGAAATTCTCTTTGAACCCGAAAAAAGTGTTGTGGCTGAAAAGATTGTAAACAGGCACGCCAATTAGTAATAAGGTATAGGTAAAAGGGATCTGATTGGCACTCTTGGAAACAAATAGAGTGCCAAATGTCACCAATTTGATAAGTTTGGCTACGAAATTGGATGTTCCGAGACAAATTGAGAGTTATCTAGATGGAGAGCATATACATGCGAGTGGACTGTGTGTTTCAAAAGAGAGCGTATGCCAAGAAGAATGTTGATTACGTATTTTGAATTGCAGTGTTCGATGCTTATGTTAATTTAGAATTGGTACTGTTATTGGGATTTATATATACGTATGTGTTGATTGTTTCTTTCAGGAAGTATATTGAATATTTACTAGAGAGTATCAGAATAAAATTTCGATCTAGTAGCAACCTTTTCTTTTTATTAGCGTAGACCTACCATACATTTCATAATGTCAAATGTAAAGAACATCACGTGATCAACCGTCATGTTTGGCATTTTAATCACGTAATTCTCACACTGTACCATATAAATATTTAAAGATGGTTAAATTTAAAGTGAGATATACCTTATTATTCTACATAATTGTCCTTAATTGCTCCCAGATTAGAAACTTTAACATGAACTCATGCGACAAGAGTCATAAACCGTGCAACTTTAATCACTTGACTACAGTGGCTTTTAAATTATGCTTTAAAAAAGCGTCTTTTAAACGGTTATAAAATTTTAAAAGATATATTTAATAAAAAAGATAAGCAGTATAAAAGGGGGAAATGTTTTTGTATGCAGCCTCAATTTAACACCAGCAATCTTCGAAGATTCATAGAAAGATAATTTTTTACACCTCCTTGGTATTTCCTTCTTCAGTAATTACTAATCTTTTTTTAAATGAGTCACAAACAATAGTCTGAAGAAATTGGGGATCCAGTTGTGATGCTTACCATTTTATTAACTTCAAAGTTATGATTATTTAATGTTATGATCTACTTTACTTTCCCTGTGGTTAAACTGCCTAAACACATTTGAAGTAGATTTAGACTCTTATTTTAATGTAGCTCTTACTAACTCATTCGGGTTGTAGTAAGTAAATGAATTTGGGAATTCGAGTCCTTAACCTAAAATCGAACTTACCTAATTATAATTCGAAAACTTCTTAGGCTAAGTAAAGTTGATCCTGATGTCTCCCTTGATTACTTGAGTTCACTATCTCTACCTCCAACTAACTCTCAAACGTTTTATTCAATTATTTGCTATTTATAAACGTAATACATCCAATCTATTCATTTCACTTCGTAATTTAAATCTAATCAACATAAGTCACGTTCCATTTAATTGGGAGGAATTTGTGCTCAAAAGAATAAGAAAGATTTCCAAAGAATTAGTTAAAGGGAAAACAGCGACAGAACCAAAGTCAAAAATTAAATTATCTATTTGTTTCCTACCAGTTTAGGAAATAGCATAATAATTATCCATTTGAGCCTACCTTATGTGAAATCTTAAGAACCCTGTTTTTCGGAAAGTTAATAGTGAATACAACATTCTGTATTAATAATAATGATAGATACAAAAATTACTGATTTTTAATTATATTTACTATGTGAAAAGTTTAATTTTATGAGTATTTTTCACATGAATGCCAAATGAAACATATATTTACATCATCTGGATTCCGTTATTCATTTTTAATTACACCACCATAAATGAATTTTTGTTAAATAATATTCCTCTCACTTAGAATAGAATCACAAATCTTGTTTTTTTAATTAAAAACTATTAATTAATATTTGAAAATACATCATTTGCAGTCAGAATTAATTATTACGAGCATTGAAATTTTTAGGGCATTTAAATTTTTTTATAACTTTTATAATATTAATGATAGATGTAATGATTTTTACAAAACTCGAATTGCATTCATGATTCATTAAATTTAATTTTAATAATTTTACATTTTTAAATCTCCCTGATCTCCCTTTGAATTTTATTAATTTGGATTGATGAAGCGATTCTTGTAAATCGGAAGACTATGAGAATTTATAATAGAAGATAACTTCAAACCTTAACAGTAAACATGTCTCCAATGTATCTTAGCAGTTTTAAGGAGTTGTCATTTTCAGCTACTGGAGTGCAATTGCGTTCACTTTATATGATAAATTATGATATATAAATATACGATCGATACAATAGCGAATGCATGTACAGTCTAGGTTTGACGACTAGGACTACATTTCTGTTCAAATTCTCATATTTCTGCATCAAGTCTCAAAAGAATTTTGAGGTCTGTATTAATCTGATTTTTTTAATACCCGTTACTCTTCTAGAAAAAATTTCTTCGTTCAATAAAATGAAATCTCCGCTCAACACCAAAGTATAATATATAGTCAGATAAGTTCCAGGTCTAATGAAGAAAACATAACATTTTACGTCAAATTCTAATTTATTTATCAACATAGACTCCTTCAAGAGCGATACAACCATTCCAGAGCTTCTCTAGCATTTCGATACCTTTCTTGGTGAAAGATTAAACTTTGGCCTAAAAATAGACGTTTGTTTTGGTGATCACCTCCTCATTTGAAGAAAATATTTTTCCGGCGAGCCTTTCTTTAGGTCTGCGAACAGATAATAGTCTCTGGGGGCCAAATCTGGAGAATAGGGTGGGTGCGGAAGCAATTTGAAGTGTAATTCGTGCGATTTTGCTAACGTAGCTAAAGACTTGTGACACGGTGCATTGTCTTGGTGAAAGATCACTTTCTTTCTTTGCATATGGGGGTGTTTCTTCAAAATTCCCTCGTTTAAACGATCCACTTGGGACCAGCAGCGATCGCTATTGACTTTTTTTTTTACCTATTTCAAAGTAATCTATAAACGAAATTCCGTACGCATCTCAAAATACGGACTCCATAACTTTGCTTGCATTCTGTTTCGCATTAAACTACTTTGGGCGAGGTTCACCGGCTGCTGTCCACTCTGCTGACTGCCGATTTGACTCTGGTGTATAATGGTGAATCCAAGTTACGTATCGACTTGTTGTCCATCATTACGTATCGACGCAGAAAATTCGCCGAAACAGCTCTCGGAATCATTGACTCGTTATTGTTTTTGGTGTACTGTTAGTACATGCGGCACCCACTGCTAAAACTGCTTTCTCAGAGACAAACGTTCATGCAAAATAAAGCTACATGTTCTTTTGATATATTTAGAGTATCAGCTACCTTCTGAAACTTCATATTTCGATTTGTAAAAACGATTTCGATAACTTTTTTTGCGTTTTATGGTGTAACCACCTTTTTTTGGGGCAACCAGAATTGGGCGTATCCTCGGTGTTCGTACCACAACGTTTAAATTCAGCAAACATGATTGAATTTCCTGGTGTAGAGTACAGATAAAATTTATTAAGAAATACTTTCGTTTCAACGGAATTTTTTCCCATCAAAAAGCAATGTTTTATCAAAAATCGAAATTCTTTTTTTCCCTTGATTTTGAAATAGGAAAAGGTATTTCTCTAAAACCGCTGTAACTTTTGAACCAAACGTCAGATCGGCATAAAAGTTTTACAGCTACATTTTGAAGATTTGCGCTTATTAAAAAAAATTAATTCTGCATTTAGGGTGCCATCTGTGAGTCGGACCGGGAACTTATCAGCCATTATCCAGTAGTTTTGTGCCTCGAATTCTTCCATACGCGAGTCGAACCAAAAATTCCGATAAAGATTCTTATTCAAAGTAATAAGATGCAATTTCGGGCTCAACTGGTTTTTCAATCATCTAAAGAAAGTAGAGTTAAGGCCCAGAAAGTGAAATATCACTTAAGGCATCATCATTGAAGTTCGAATACTGTAAATTCAATTAATTATGCCTTAAGTGATATTTCATTCTTAAGTGCTTCTTATTTTACGTTACCAAACACTTATGGGGTATGTTTCAAATAGCTTAACTATAGACCTAGAAGAATCCTAATTTTAATTAATCAATACAAGTGACAATATTTCGATGAATATGAAACAAAATTATTAACATAAGGCTTTTTAAAGTGGAAACTTATAAAGATCTCAAGTCTTTCGTTTGATAATTTTTTACTTAAAGAAATACTTCAATGATTCTGAAGAAATTCTTAAGTTTGTGTATAGCTTCTGTTAAAACCGATATATGAAGTCGGGAATTAATTTTGAAAACTAAAGTATTATGGAATTTGACTAAACCAAATAACAGCGTCTCGTTCTATATTTTGCATTCATATTTTGTGTATTTTACAAACTTAAAAATTTCTTCAGAATCATAGAAGTATTTCTTTAAGGGGACTTAGTGCCTTTCGAAATCAAAAGTAGAACATTTTGACAAACTTTTTTCGATTCTTCATAAATCACTAATTTTTGCTCATTTCAGTGTGAAACTTTGCCTGTTTGTGTAATAAAGCATATAGTTTAAAATATTGGGTCAAGTTTTGTTATTAAATTAATATATTTTCTTATACAACATGAAATATGCGTACAAAAATTTAAAAAATAAATTAGCTTACTTCACGTTACCCACAAGATAACATTTGAAAGATGTACAGTAGAACCATAATTCTTATACCAAATTAAAGCTAATTACTGACCTTATTCTGTAAATCTCAAATTTTAAATTTATCTTACATTAAAAAAATTGAAAAATTAAAAAAAGTTATCAAGTTTGTAGTTAGTAACTTTTTTTTCATGTATCATATTATAAAATAAAATCTAATCATCATATTAACAAAATTGAGGTTCACAGAATAAAGATCTACAAGTACAACACTCGTGTAAAATGTTAAAGCTGTGCATGCAAAATATTTTTTTTAATCCTGTGGGAAAGGGTGAAACTGACAAACTGAGAAAAAGAGGTTTGCTTACATTGCATTACATAGAACAAGCCACTTTAGACGTTTACACTTTTTGTTGCACAGAACGTAATAATTGTCGGATTTTGACGCGGTTTGCTTTAAAATGCTCCTAACATTTAGCACTATTTTTTGAAAACAAATTTGAAAAATCGAATTTTTGAAGGTGCAAAGGTACTAAGTCCCCTTAAGTAAAAATTTATCAAGCGAAAGACTTGAGATCTTGACAAGTTTCCACGTTTAAAAGCCTTATGTTATTAATTTTGCTTCATATTCATCGAAATATTGTCACTTGTATTGATTAATTAAAATTAGGGTTCTTATAGGACTATAGTTTAGTTATTTGAAACGTACCCCATAAGTGTTTGGTAACTTAAGAATGAAATATCACTTAAGGCATCATCAATAAGAATGAAATATCACTTAAGACATAATTAATTGCATTTACGGTATTCGAAGCGAATTCTTTGGAATAGTTTCTGCTAAAACTGATATATGAAGTCGGGAATTAATTTTGAAAACTAAAGTATTATGAAATTTGACTAAACCGAATAACAGCGTCTCGTTCTTTATTTTGCACTCATATTTTGTGTGTAGTTTCAAATTTAAATAACATTGACTCGGGAGCTCTCATTCAAGATTGAACCCGAATAGTCCCCAATTGTCCAAAGAATATCCTTCGAATGCTGTAAATTCAATTAATTTGATCCTATCCCTCCCTAATTGGAGGCAAAAGGGGAAGGTTTGGTACATTACGACTCTTTCCTCTTTGGCGAAATTGAATCTTGGATCTTTCAATCTTTAGATGAACTGATTACAAGGCTACTACGCGTAAGGGATTTCATTTCTTCAAAGAATAATGGCAACAATTTCGCATGCAGTATATATAGAGCACAGTAAAGGAATATGAATAATATAATCACAAAATTATTTAAATTCTATGCATTTCTCAAATAAGTTCATTACAGTTTATTAAACATTTCTCTTGTAGAAATGCTCCATAAATTCAAAGAAAGTATTATTATATAGAAACTGTCTCAAATAAGACAGAACAAAATTCTAAAATTTAGAAGAACAAGAATTATTTTAGAAAAATAAAGTATAACAATAAAAATAAAATTTAGATATATATCATAAGCATAATATTAAATTATTATAAAGAAACACAAGATAGAATAAAGGAAAAGCTTACTAAAATCCATAAATACTCGTAATCCTATACGTAGCATTTTAAATTAATGTATCTGAAATCCCACTTATTTCAAATTTAATGATATAAATGACAGCGCCATCAGTCAGAACGTGTAAAATTAAATAAATAATACGACTATGTCTGTAACCAATACCTTTATAAATTATATCTCCAAGTCTTATACATTGATATCCATCATATACTTATTGTATTAGTTACACATACCTATTTCAATATCTTTTAATTCTGCAGTATTATTATAATTGAATAGAATACGACTCATTTTACTATATACATCTTACAATCAGATTTCTTAAAACTGAAAATTTTAATTGGAATAAATTTTTACACACTTATTTTCAAAATATTATAAAAATTTATCTTATCACGAAATTTATTTACAAATTTAATACTAAAATGTTCTATTATTTAAAAACAAATAATATAATCTTTCAAATTAAATTTATGAAACAACGAGTTCAATATATATTTAATTAAATGCCAATGTTATCTAAATTATTATTGTGAAACAGTTGAATCCCCAAAACCCAAATTCTTTTACTTTTATATATACGAAGGACGATTAATGTTTAATCTTGCTGTTTGTTATAAACAACAATTCTTGTACCTAACAAACAACCACATTAATTTTGACCATGCTTTTAAGAAATTAAATCTCAAAATTATTTTATGTATGTTAAATATATTTATGTTGTTTGAATATTCATTTGATATAATAACTATCGATCACATTTTAATTTTTATTAATGTTATTCTAGGACTAGTTGAAGGCTATCAGCACCGACCTCTTAATTTTGAACCTAAGTAGAGCTTCACTCTTCAGCGAATATGTTGTACTGTACTACTCACATGGAAGTCAAAGGAGATGAGTCATATTTAAATGAATTTAATAAAAAGCATAGCTCTTTAATCTATACGACTATTTTTAGTACAGTAATTACATTATAGGAGCATATGTAGTATATATATGTGTGTGTGTGTAGGAGTTTTACATTTTGAGACGCCTTCCAACACTAGATGGCGCCACGTGTTCTTTTGGTTAAAAGCCCAAGCACGAGAGGTGCAAGCACTGCAAGTGCAAGCTAGATGGAAAGATGGAAGAGTGCGACCAACAGAGAAAGACGTGCGATCCGATAGCTCTTTAATATGTGTAATCAATAGTTCTACTTTTGGTAAATACTGTACAATAATATATGGTTTAATTAAATGAAATCTTCTAAGAATCCGCTTTGTTATTGAATCCAGAAAAACCCTAGACATCTTTAAAAGGATCCGTGTACCTCATTTCTGTAGTTAGGATTCTACACACACACATATATATATATATATGTGTGTGTGTGTGTATGTACATAAAATATATATATTCTGTAATTTTATCTATTATTTTAATCAAAAATATGGACAATTTTTAAAAAGTTATTTAAGAATACTCAATAAAAAATCTCAACAGATGAATGAACATCTTCTAGAAGTCTATAAATGTATTGCCAATAAAATCCTAATTATTTACAAGCATATTAAATACATAAACTTGCGCAAATGGTTATCAGGGTTAATCAAACAATTCTTGTAGACTTTCTAGTTGGATTTATAAAGACCTTGTTCAATAAATGGGGACTTTCAACTTTTGTATTTGATTGGTTGATTGTTTTCTAACGTCATACTCACTCAGAATCTGCATGATGGCTTCAAGTACGACACTTGAGTTGACATCCCACTGTTTTATCTTACTCCTCACTTTCTTGGAGCTCACATATTGAGTTCTTATTATTTTTGATATATTAAAATTTAAACTGATTAGTGGACAATAATTTCCATTCTTACAGAATGTCACTTTTCTTTGTTTTTCAACGTCGCACTTAGAATCAACACAAGGTGACGAACATCGTAATTTTAAGTGATGATAATGTCAGCTGAATTGAAATCCACTGTATAAATATTTCCATATGATCTGAATGAGAGAACATTGATCCGAAATTTTTAACTAACGTTCATCTGTCCCACACAAAACGTATTTGTTGACACTAGAACTCGAGTTCACGATTTGACTAAAATAACTCCGGCTATAAGCTCGAGACCCTGACCGCACAACTACCTGGCTTTGAATTATAACGAAATACCTTGATAGATTAAGAGTTTAAATTTCTGGATTTGAATGCTTAATTGTTCATTCACTTACAGGGAACACCAGGACTATTGGGAACGGATCTCTTAATTTTAATCATCCGTTAACTAATGTATATGTTACAGTAAATGTAATAAACCGGTGATTATTCATAATCACCGATAATTATTAAACTTTTTAAATGTGATAAATTATTGAATATTTATCACATTTACCGGTTAGTTTATAAAATCCCCAACTAGTAATGGGGAATGTAATAAAAGTCCATAATTTTTTTTCCAAAATTTGTGATGTCTGATGTACGTGATTTAAGCAATGTTTCTAATTTTATACTGGCTAGACGTTCTTTTTAAAATAAAATATTGAATAGTGGACGATATGCATGAGCGTCTTAATTCCAAGTTATGAAATATGTTTTGGACAATAAGAAAGCGAACAGCATTTTTCTGATGAAAGAAAGATATGACAACTTATTAATAAAAGTGAATAATAGTAAAAACAAAAGTGGATAGAAAAAAACGGAAGATTATCAAAGAGACAAAAAAGCTACGAAGTAATGAAAGTAGATGATGTGGAAAAACTTATCTTTTCCCCGTAAGTAAAGATAGCTCTAATGTAGGATTTTATGTGTACTTTGAAGAAATTTTACCATAATCCATTCATCAATTGGCCATGGTGGTAGAAACTGAATGTTAAAAGAACTTTAAAAAAAAGTACAAAGTGTTGCTACCGAAGCAGTGATGATATACTTAAAATTGTTGTGTGTGTGAAAGTTGTCAAAATAAATCAAAGGTAACCAAGTTTTATTGTAAGTTCTCATGATGGTCTTCTAATTCTTAAGAACAGAAGTTTTAAAGTTATTTGAATATATTTATTTTTCCGAATTAAAGTATCGTTACTCTACAAAGTAATCTGAATTTATTACATTCCCCGTTACGAGTTGGGGATTTTATAAACTTACCGATAAATGTGATAAATATTCAATAATTTATCACATTTACCAAGTTTACTGGTGATTATGAGTAATCACCGGTAATTATACATAATCACCAGTTTAATCACTTTTACCGTAACATATATAATACTTGAGCTAACACCTGATATTCTAAATTTCCATAGCATCATAACGTGAAGACTTGAATCCTCGAGTGATTAAACGTGCACCAACCCTACTACATGACGGATCTTTAGAGACACCGGAACTGTAACCCATGAATCGGTTTACAAAACTGGCCATGAGTTTCCTATCCTGACTCCTCGGCTATTACAACCACTTCAATCTCAGGAGTTACGGATAAGGGTTAAGTTCACAAAAACATTAAATGACACAAAGGGTAGTAATTTTTTTCTCTACCCTGAATAGTCTCACATAAATCTAAATTTATTCTAAGATTTCCTGAAAGTTTTCTAACCAAATCCATAAAAAAAGCACCACAATAGATCGATGCAGAACTACAATTTCAGTCGCTCAGTTTTAAAACATTGTATCGTACTTTACTCATAAGACGAAAAATGCAATAGAGTAACATTTCCTTTTTTCATTTACTTTCCATTTCAGTTTATCTCGAGTTATATATTCGGGAAAAGCAATACCAACTGAGAGGACTGAGAGACAGAATTAGAACTGAAAATGACTTCCAATTCTACCTTTTCCCACCCCCTACCCTTGCCTATTTAGCATCGTATTCCTCTTTTTTTCTATTCAATGCACGTAATCAAGACTTGGGTTATATCGAAAATATTGGGAAACAGAAAAGGAAGGGAAAAAATTCACTGAAATTTACTCTCTTTTCCTGAAATTCAGCTGGCATACTAGATGAGAAGGGAGCGAGAATAGTTGAGATACATGGCCGTCTAATGCTAATGTGCAACATAAGCTAGCCTATTTGTTTATTTGGAACTGGCAGGGGGGGAGGGTAAAAAAAGAAAGAATAAGTCTCGGAGAAGGCTAGGAGAAGAAAAAAATTTATTTCAATTGCTTCTGTGGACGTGGCAGAATTAGTAATTTGCTTCTGTCTAGAAAGAAGCAAATTTTGTTCTCTAACACAATGCAATTAGACTGATCCTTGAGACTTCTCTTATGTTCATTATAGCTAAATATCGCTTGACAGAAAAATAGCTTTCTTGGCGTAATTTAGATGGAGATAGTTTCAGCAATCAGTTTTGTCTTTCTAAGAGATTTAAATTTTTAGTCACAAAGTTCGGCTGAATTAGTAGCGCCAATTAAAAATCGAAAAGATCTGTAATTAGTAGTTCAAAGCAAAACAAGATGTGACTTGAAATTAAGCAAAGTTGTTTCTTTGAACAATGCTTTTGATTACATTAACCAACATGAATTTGAGATTTTCAGAATTTATGGGGATTTATAATAAAAGAGATACAATGAATAAAAATATAAATCAATTTTTGATTCAAAAATATCTTTTTAACGAATATTTTTCATTATTTTAACTAGAAAGAATTTGTGAGACATTTGCAGAATTTATAATGATTTACCATTAAGTGTATCAAAACATCCGAGGAATTCTGGAATATTAAATCTAAGACTCCTTGTTCTTTTTGGAATATATCTTTTCAAATTATGAGCTGAAATTCAAATTTTTGTGTGCCTAACCATGATATTTCAATATTTCTATCGAACTATAAAAGTAATGTTTTCGTCATAAAGACTCTTTCCCCTCTTATTTGAATATGGACATGTTTCGAGATATATATTTACATTTAGGTACCATTTTTAATAAAACTATTGCACAAAATGGTTCCAAATTTTTTATGCTTCTGTATAAGGTACATATTTTTATAATGAACTTAAAATATTTTAACTCTAAATGATACTTAATTTTTAAGAAATAATTTTGTATATGACAATAGAAAAAAAATTAAATTTCCGAAATTACGAAGTTCTATCATTTTTTTTTCAAAACAATATATAGTAATATATACATTTAGGTATCATTTTAAATAAAACTATTCCACACAATGGTTCAAATTTTTTATGCTTCTATATAAAGTACATATGCATATAGTGAAATTAAAATATTTTTGCTCTAAATAATACTTAATTTATAAGAAATAATTTAGTATTTGAAAATAGGAAAAAAAATTAAATTTACAAAATAATAAAGTTCTTTTATTTTTTTCAAATAAAATATGTTGTTATATCATCAAAAAAGTAGGTTCATTATTTTTTGTGTATAGTTTTCTACATGATGAGTAAAATATTTTGTATACTTATGGATTATTATTTTTAAAAATGGTACCCAAAAGCAAATATATCTGAAAATCCATGTCCATATTTAACTAAAAGAGAAAGAAAAGCTTTTTCATCAATAAAGAAACACTTTTATAGTTCATTAAATTGAAATAAATATCACTATTAGGCACATAAAAAATTCCTAAGCTGTACGAATAGTCTATAAAGCATAAATGTCACAAAAAGAAAGAGCCTTAAATGTGGCATTTTATTTCCCGTCTGATGTCTTGGTACCCTTAATCAAATAAATGCATGAAAAACTGATGTCCATTTTTGTGAGAAAAGAATATTTTTGACGATGCTTTTGATTGCATTTACTAGTATGAATATGAGATTTGCAAATGAGATACATTGAAAGTAAAAATGATTCAGATTTTGTCTCAATTGTAGATTTTTAGCGATATCTTTGATTACATTAACTAGCATGAACTTGATATTTTCAGACTTTATGGTGATTTATAGTAAATCAGATACAATGAATGTGAAAATTTTAAGCATTTTTGAGTCAAAAATATATATTTCGTTATTATCGACAAAACCTTCACTTATTTCTTTATTTTTTAAATATGATTTATGCTATCTACTGAATAATATGGATGATTTAAACTCTTATAATTTTACTTTGACACAAAACATTTGTCAGTAGAAAAATATAACCATATTTCAATAATTTCAAAACTACAGTTAACTCAGAAAAAGAAAACACAAATTTCAGCAGTGAATTTAAAGCCACGAAACCAACATTTTCTTCTTTTTTATGAGGAATAAATTTTTATTAATATATTTAATTACTAAAAATCATTATGTTATAAACAGTAAAGAATCTTTTGCTTAGGATTTCATTGGAAAAAAACTTTGGAATTATAAAAAAAAAAAATTTACATGTTTCAAAAAATGCACATTATTTTTAAAATCAACTCAACAAGTTTTTTTTAATTTTTTTTTTTAGATTTAAATAAACAGTAGACAAAAAGTTCACTTTTTAGAAAAGGCTGTATAACGTGAAAAAAGTGTAGGTTTCTAAGTCTTTCATGACATCAAATATATAACTAAGATAAACGAGGAGGTTTATCATAAAACTTTAAATATTATTATTAAAAAAAATTTCGAAATATCTAAATAAAATTTATTTTGCTTTTGCACATCAGTTTAACATAGCGTACATAATGTTATAAATTACAGTTATCAATGTTGATTTGCTTGGTCTCAGTAGTAAATTGGAGTAGCCCGTAATAATGTAGAGTTTAATTGTTATTAAAAAAACGATACAGGAGTTTAAATGTTTAAATTGTTATTCTTAGGACTACTCTATCTACTCACCATCCAAATCTATACATTTTGTCTAGCGGATTTCATTCTTTCAAAGCCCAGTATTCTACAAATCAGCAGATTTTGAACTGTATTTACACCACACTGGGGTTTTTCAGTCTACAGCTTTCTGAAAGGAAACAAACCATTATTAATAACTGTATTTTACAACATTTTTTTAAAGAGGGACAATTAATATACATAATAAATTTTATCTAAATATTTCGTTTATTTCTTAGTAATAATTACGACTTTACGATAACCCTTTGTACTGTTATTCTGAATTTATAACTTTCCAACTTTACTTCTGCGATAAGAAAGGAAAAAAACCCATACGCATACCTTTAATAACTCTTGTTATTCTCATCACAGTAGTACATAATTAGTAGCAAGGTCAGTAGCTGAAAAGGAATTAAATTAAGCTGTAAATTTATTAATTAATGAAAATACATAAATAATAACGGAAGAATAATTTTTTATAGAAGCCAACACATTCGCGCATCTGATTTCTCATTATGAAAAAAATCCACCATTTTAAATTTCTTAAGACTACTTGTACGTTTCTGGCTCATAGGAGCGTGAGAAATGAATAAAATAATGTTAAATGAGCATTTTTAACATTTGCTCATAAAACGTTTCTTGTAATTTTAAATCTTTTTACATCTAACAATAAGTAATTATTTTTGAACTTTATGAACATAAAAAAATGTTAAAATGTAATTTAATTTTCATAAATATGAATCATGAACTTCAGTTACCAGGAAAAAATTAAATATAATATATTAAAATTTTCTTCTTCAATTAGATTTATCATGTTATACAACTCTTAAATTTAGAATTTCATGCAATTCCCTCCCATATGTTAGGAAATAGTCAATTTTGAGATTACGATCAATAACAGCTGAGTATTAAAGAGCCATAACCTACCTAACACTTTTTAAACATCTCTCAAGTATCAGATGATGCTCCTAAACTAGGAAAGTATGAAACTTTTGTAAGGTAGTTATGTAATGTATGGTCCACTGTTAGCTTTTCCGAAATACTCTGTAACTAGTGATCGGAATAGAATGAAATCTGGAACACACACATATCAGCTAAACTAGAATATTCTTTTTTTTTTATTCTAATGGTTGTGGGTTTCCTAGTGAAACAATTTATTCTAAAAACTAATTAACCATGATATCTTAGTTAACTAATTAATTCTTCAGCAATATGATTCACTTCTGTTTAAATTAAATTATTGAGCTAATTAATGTTTATCCAGATGTGACGAGAAATATGAAAGATATTAAGACTAGATTTACTGACCTGGCGAAATGACTGAATTTCAAGTTGTTTTTAGAAAATAATCAAACACATAATAATCTAATTTACCACACTTTAAATGATATCTAATAAAATAGATAAATTATTATAATTATCAGTTTATTTTTTATTCACAGTTTTTTTCGAACTATGTATACTGTATATTATAGACTTACTAGGACTAGTTATTTTGACAGGCTGGAAAATTTGGATACATTTAAATACATTTTGATTTTTTTTATGTTTCAGCAAATTTAACAGCAGATTTGTAGAAACTATAAGACTAGGTAGATATAAAACACAATTTTTATCACTTTCACGACTTTTTGAGCCTATCACACAGATCAAACATTTTAGATATTCTCAAATCCCGCAATTTGCCTACATAATAATCCGCAATGGATTAAAATAATTACGTATAAGAAAAGATGACTGGTAGTTTATTAGAATTAATAATTGTAAAAAAATCAATAGTAAATCTTACAAATATGAATTATATCTGGCTTCATTTTGATGACATTAAAGTGCATTTAACGGGTGCAATTACGAAAACAAATGCGAAGAAAATTGATTTTAATTTGGTTAAATTGGTAAAATTGAAATTTGGTTAACCTCCTCAGACCCAGGGTCAACTTTGAACCATAAATTTTAGAAGAATTCGTATCAATCGGTCCTAAATAGATGAAAAAGTACTGAAAAAAATGTTACAAAAATTATTTTAATTCTTATTTTTGAGAGATTAAGTGCCTCCTTGAGGGGGCATTGGACAAAGTGACATCATAATGTTAATTTAAAATCTTTCTTTAATCTAAATTTAATGAGTAATTCATAATAATTAGTATTATGAACATAATGTAGAAGTTGAACAGCAAAAAAAAATTGCTGTCCGAACTGTTTGCAGAAGAATCCTAATTTCCAAAATTTATCATTTATTTTTTTTCCCTTTCTCTCTCTTTATCTAATACTATTAAATAATTTCTCAATTTTAAGTTGTTTCTTATTGAAAATTCGTGATTTTCAAAACATGTTGTCTGCGAGTATGGGAGTTATAGTTTTTGTCTGTCCAAATACATTCGATTTCTGGGAAATGTTTTAAATAAGAAAAAATTGCATTTATCACTAATTATGTTTAATTTCATTTTCTGACAAGTACAAATTCTCTCCTATATCCTTTAAATATCTGCATTTGGTGAATTCAGTTACCAATTAAAGAATATCATTCCGAGCTGAAATAAATTCCGTAATTATTGTATCAAATCGAGTGATTTTGATAGCCGTTGACCCAATGTCTCCTACAGGCGACACTGCATTTTAAATCAGAAGAAGGAAGATTTGAGTAAGAAATTAATAATGTTATATATAAATAGAAAGCTTAAGGAATTCAATAGTGTGTTTAATAATTTTCTATTATACAAATAATAAAAATATGAACACTTAGAGAAGTGCAAGCGTATGATTTTCTTTCTCTTGGAAAACACCATTTTCGTTTTACCATAAATAAGCTACGGTAGCAAAATGTTCACTAAAAATAATTTTTTTCCAAACTACCTTCTATTATCAAAAAATGAACTAATTCTGGGTACCAATGACGCCTTTTATTTGGTGGCATTGTTTGAAAGTGTTGTTTAGTGTCTCCTACAAATAATGCTGATACTGAGGAAGTTAATGTTAAAATTATCAGTATAAATAGAGCCTAAATCATTAATACATGCATCCCTCGAATAGCACGCTTTAAAATTGTGACTACCCTCGAATACCACGTTATTCAAATCACACGTAGTCCCGAATATTTCTGTTAAAAATTAAGTCGATCACACTCTATATATGTATATTTATATAACGGCTCTTCCGAGGAAAACTAACTATGCATTAAAATGCAATACAACGAGAGTAATTTATAAATTAACTGCATTTGTAGATAGATGGCATCATTAATGTGAATTGTTGTTACCAATGGGTGCTGCCATCTGTTAAACAGAGCCGAAACAAATTTATAATTGATTCATAAGTTAGTATTGATTTGGTAGTCATTTCTGTCAAATCAAATTTTGATTGTTACCTCGTCCAGTTGTCACCATCGTTGTGACTTGGATTCATCATTTTGCATCGAAAATCGAAACGTGGGTTGCTTAAGGTGAATCTTTTCTATAAAAAGCTGAAAATGGTCTCATCGAAAAGGATGTAACGAACCCTTTTGAGGTGCGAAAAGCGTCATGCTCACGAATATGAGTAACTGAGACTTAGACAACTGTCCAGAGTTGTGTTGTTTACTAAGAAAAAACATTTTCGTTGGTATGAACACCAAAACTTAGAATTTTGTATACTGTATAGAAATGTATTTATGTTAGATATAGCACATTAATTAATTTTTTAATCATCATCTAAATGGGGTGATTTGCGAGTCTAATTTTTGTGTTAAAGATTTCTGTGTGGTTTCAAATACTAAATACTAGGATTAAATTATAAAATGAATTAAATTTTGTGTAAATATATTTTCACATATACTTAATAATAAAGTACTCAAAAATATTATATTTAATGTAAATAAGTTTAATTCTTGATGACAAGCTTTTAGTTGAACTTCGAACAATGAAACATTTTTAATAAGTATAATGCAACTAACAAACTAGAATTATGTTTCAAAATGATTTAAACCGTAAAGTAACACTGAGATCCAAAAGCAATTCGGGAATCAAAAATTTATTGCTAAATACGAAATCCTACTTCTATACAAAGAAAAGAATCCTATAGCCTTTCCCAAGTTGCTTGAACTCAATTATTACACTAACTTTGAAGTAAGATCACGTTTTTACCCAGAAATCCCCCGCAAAGTTTCGTCTGCTAAGTGGGTGGATAACTATATTAGAGTTTCAACCGTAAGATTTTCTCTAAATTCAAACTGATATGTTGGACCGACTGCACAGCTAATTAACTGATAATTATTGCATTCCGAATCTTTCTAGATAGACTTCAGGACTATAAAATGGGGATTCCTTCCTGACCATATCCACTCCATTCCTATTCCCGAAAGAGAACAACAGCCTCCTGAACTAAACAGGTAAGATTAGAAATCATTGTACTCCTTTTTTTTTAAAAAAGTAAAACTCTCGCAGTGTTCAGTCAAGTAGTATATCACTGTGTTTAGACTTTGAGCTATACTGTATAGTAAGGAACAACTCGAATTTATATGTAAGACAACTATATTTCTAAACGTTTGATATCTATTTAACATAAATTGAAAATTGTTATTGAAAAAAGATAATATACCTATTTCATACATATTTATTTAAAACTTTACGAATGATTTTCACTTTAAGACAACAATAATATTAGAACAGAAAACATGTTACAAGAGAGCATTATATTCTATTTAAATAAATAAGTATATAGTTATATTAAATAATCAATAAGAAAAATGGGAACAAATTTATTTAAATCTCGTTTAAAATATGTATATATATTCTGTTCCATTTTCAATATCAACTTCTCTTACTTTTCCGTGAAAACCTAATTTAAAATTCTGTATAAATTTATTTGAATATATCTCTACAAAATTATACATAAATTTCTTTATAAATTTTAAGATATCCTTTGTATGAAATTCACTTTAAGCTACAACCTGAGAATTCAATTAGGTTTGATACTATTGTATATATCAATTACGCTTTATTCTATCTTTGTAAAACTGATACAGTTATTGAAAACTTATTTTTTCAGTTTCATTATACATTATAAAATTGACTTTCGTAGTGCAGAATAGAATTTGTAAAACAATGTTAAACCTGTAAAACGTTATTATGGATAAAGTAATGTTAAATGCAGTAAAAATTCAAGTTTTATATAGTTTACTCAGCTTATAGTACAATTTAAACTATTTAGTTAACAGGAATCTTTTATGTAATACTAGAATGGGAATTATTGTAGAATTACATTGTAGGCTATTATATATCATACCTTAGAGTAATCTGTATTGTGATGAATAAATTTGTAGAATTGTAAGATAAGCTTTTTCGTTCGCCAGCTTCATTCTGTATTAGGAAAATAAGTTTTAGTGTGAAGAGTGGAATTTGGAAAGAATTTTGTTTTCTTTTCTTTTGCAGAAACTGTTATTCAAATTATCTTTTTAAGTAAAATTGAACGCTATTTCTCTTATCTTGTATGATATTTATGTCTTTCTTTATCTCTCAGATTAAATCCTTTAATTCGTTTTACGTTTCTGAAAATATTATTACCAATAGAGAAAAATGAACAATATAAAACAATGGAAATATATATACCGAAATCAAGTAGAAATAAAAATCAGTAACGTTAGGCTAAAAGTTAGTTACTATGTAAAACACCGATAAATATCAGCAATTGGCTTTCTAGAATTGAAGTTAATAGAGCCATACAAAATATACAATTATGCAGTTTTTATCGATTTCTTGAATAAGAGAATTCTTAAAATAATCAGTCAAACATTTGAGAAAAATGTCTCTAAATGGAAAATATAGAAACAGATTGACACTTAAGCAGCTTTTTAAATTTATGTGATAGTTTTAAATGAATAATCGAAAAAGAACGAGAAAGAAACGGGAATTAAAGTACACATGATAATTTTTTCACCTAATGAGCTATTCACTCTTAAGTATAGAATTTTACATCAGGATTTATTTATTATACATTTTTATTTGATTGTAAAATATTTACATTATCATATCAATAATAACTGTGAAATAATTTCTTGAAATAAAAAAAATAATCAGGAATGCACTAAATAAAAGAAAAAATCAAACTATTTTGCTTGATTTGTTCTAGATATGTTCCTTTTGCGTCTTTTCAACTTTGAAAAATATCATAATGGGAAATTAGAATGTTTAAGAATGTTTATGTTGTTTGGCTGTTTGTGTTAATAAAGTAAAGCAGTTTATGAAAACAAGATCCGATTCTTATAGGACCAATGGCATTCCCTCACAGTCTCTTCTGGCTTGCAGTTGTGTTTATTTGTTGGAAAACAGTAAATACTCAAGAAAATTCTGAAGATGACCAGAGAATTTCAAATAAAGTAAGAAAAAATTCTATATTGTGAGTTATAATAAGTATTTAAAACCTCATATGACTGAAACCTGTTCAATTAAGGGGACTCCATACCTTAAAAATGACCAGACATTAAATATTGTCTATGTAAAAACTATTTTATGCCTCTAGATGCTTTATTTAGAGAGTTTTTTTTTAAAAAAAATATTATATACCAGTGCTCCAAATCGTTTTATTTACTTTCAAAACTTAAAAAAGCATCTCAGAGTTTTATTTTCTGTCAAGTATTTAAAAGATTTTGGCTTTATTTGTAATCATTATAAATTTTTGAAATTTGTTTCTATCGTTTTTCATAAAATATTTCCTTTAATTCCGAAATACGGATTTTGACGTAATAGTAATTTTTTACTAATTGAATTAGATAAAACCATGTTGTAACAATTTTTTCACAGTGTCTGATAGAAATTAAAAAAAATTAAATATAACACTAGAACAACTAAACTCATGCATAGAATTTTGAGAACTATTTCTAAGAAATTGAGAAAAAATTACTTAAAAATATTAATATTTATAAAATTAGTAGAAGAAATTTTAAAGTAATGAAATATCTTGAAATAAATTATAAAAATAATTGTTTGGTAGAAAATGAAGATTTACTAAAATGCCTATTTTATGTGCTTTCAAATATGATGATTATACTCTTAAACCTATTATTGCAAATTTCCAATAGAAGCATTTCTCACAGAATACCTTGTCCCCTTAAGAAGAACTTATAAAAATACCATTCTATATTTATTGAGTTTGATATTTCCAGTGAAAGGTTTGGTGATGTTTTCATTATTTGATATTAATGTCTATAATAAACGTAGTTGTCATATTTAAAATAAGTTCTCTTGAAACGAAAATGGGGGAACAAATCGGCAATATTTCGGCAGAATTTGATTTCATTATTAACGAATTTGACACATCAATTTTAATATCTTAACTTCATTTTGTCTAATTAAGATAAATTTAATAAAAAACATTAATAATTGAATTATATTTTTTTTACGCTGTTTAAATTAAAAATGACTCAATATGCAATACTTTATTCCTTTTAAGTTAGAATGAAACATTTTAGCTGCAATTAAGTTTGAACGTCCTCGATCAATTCTCATCCATTATACACTCTATAAAAAAAAAAAATAATAAAATAAAACGCACCAAAAAAGGAGTTGTTCGATGGAAACAAAAATTGGTGGATAAGAAAATAAAAGACTAGAAAATGATTATAAAATTTCAGAAAAAATGAATGATTTATTTCAGTTACATAGTTGCAAAGCAACGACCTCAATTAGGTGTTGACCCATCTCTAGCCTGGATGCAAGCCGCCATATGACATGGCATAGAGTGATAAAGAGCTCCCTGATGGTCTCATGCAGTATTTCTTGCCAAATTCGATCCAATTGTCGGTCATCAATATTCCCTGGTAGATGCAGACGCTTTTCCATCACATCCCAGAAATGTTCAATTGGAAAGAGATCTGGCTGGCCAAGGAAGTGTTTGACAACCTGTAAGACAGTTCATAGTAACACGTCCCGTATGTTGTCTGGTGTTATCTTCCTGAAAAATAAGGCCTAGGTACTGCAATAGGAACGGTAGCAAAACAGGTCTCAGAATGTCGTCGTCGTACAGCTGTGTTGTAAGTATGCCTCTAATGACGACCAAAGGGGTCCGACTATCAAGGGAATTGACACCTCAGACCATAACTCCTTGTTGAGCTGTGTAGCGTGCAATAGTGAAAGCTGCCCTGGGCGTCTCCAGACGCGTCTTCGATGATAGTCAGGACACAGTTGTAAGCGGGATTCGTCTCTAAACCCTATACGTCCCCAGTAAGCATCATTTCAACCTGATCCAGTCAAGCACTACTGTAATCTGGCACGACAGTTTGCAGGCGTGAGTGGCAGGTACCGTAGCGGTCGGTACGAGTGTAGTTTTCGCTCTATCAGCCGTCTGTGAATGGTCATGGTGGACACTCTTGTGCGGGTCTCACGTCTGATGGTTAATAACAATGAATGAGGCGCAATGACAGCTGATCTTACTTTCACTCAGTCCTCCCGAATCTACTGCGGCTCTTTTTCGACCACTACCATCGTGACGCTGAAATCTGATTCTGTCCACCCATTCTTGCCAGCATCTTTTAATCGCTGCATTGCGTCGATCCATATGACAAGCGATTCTCCGATTTGCCAAACCTGCCTCTTTCAATCCAATGATACGACCTCTATCAAGCTCAGACAATTGCTCGTAATGAACTCGAATCTTGTGGGGAGACATTTTT
The DNA here is from genome assembly GCA_019974015.1 of Nephila pilipes. Taxonomy (NCBI): domain Eukaryota; kingdom Metazoa; phylum Arthropoda; class Arachnida; order Araneae; family Nephilidae; genus Nephila; species Nephila pilipes. The sequence continues at coordinate 27,472 of BMAW01013347.1, forward strand.
TAGTAATTGAATGGTATCTTAAATCACAAAGTAACAGAAAATTTGACCATCAGATTCAGAATCGCTTCTTATATACATCTGCTGAGTGCACAGTTCCGATATGCTGCAACTGCCGCTGTTCATTCATTGGACACCAAATTATATTCATTTGCATGTCCAGTTCACATGTCTTTGCCAACGAAAATTCATTACAATCAGGCAACTCCTTCTTGGTGTGTCGTTTTTTTTTTTTTTTTTTTTTTGTTTTTGTTTTAGAGTGTGTATTAATTATAGGCTTAGCTTCGCATTTTTACAAGAAAGTAATAATCGATAAAAAGGTTTTCAAAGGCATGAAAAAAATACGAAACTCTCAACACAAACCTTCATTCTCAAATTTCAACCTCAGTTTTCTCTGTGATAAAATCAGATTTTATAATGCGTTCTCCTATTATTTCACTCACCTTTTAAAGGAATTCATATTTCTAATTTCAAAGCTAACATCTTTTTAATAGCCGGAATAGTGCCATTGCAAGAAATTGCATTTGAAATCAATCAATTTAAAAAATAATAATTTTTATAATTATTTGTATTTTTATATAAATTTGTTGAATGCATAGTTGATTGATATAAAAAAATTAATAAGTTGTTTGCTGAAAATATTTTTGTGAATTAACATGAAATGTTTGGTACGCAAAAGAAAAAAAATCTATAATTACCGAGAAAATTCTTTGCTATCGAGCATTCATTTCAACAAGAAAAAATACGAGTTAAATTATTATTTTTTAAAGAAATTTGTTCGTTTCTTTTGTTATGTCTTATATATATATATATATATATATATATATATATATATATATATATATATATATATATATATATATATATATATATATAAATATATATATATATGTATACATATATATATATGTGTGTATATATATTATGAGAGTAAGATTTCATAAAAGTGTAGAATAATTAATTATCTCCTTGCTACTTTAAACAAAATGCGTCAAAATCAATTTGTATTAGATGAATCCATTTAGAAATAAGAATTTATACTACTCAAAACGTGGCTTAGGAAGAAATTGAAATATAATATAATTACACTTATAACAACTTAAGATTTTTAAACATTAAAGTAATATTTAAAATTTAATATTTACAAAATTTAATTTCTCACACCTTATGAACAAAGAACCATATTCGTTTTGATGGGAATTAGAATTTTTTAAAATGAATTTTATACCTTTATGTTGAATTAAAATATAATCTTTTGCTACAGTCATCACACTGATAAAAATAATTCAAAACTGCATTTAATTAAAATTATTTTATTTATAGTAAAAATTCAATTTTATAGAATTTTCTCTAAAATTTTAATCAAAACTTACATATTTGAAATTGTATTTCATAAAATAAGTTAATTAAATTGAATTTTTTTTTATTGATTTGGTACAATTAAAAATTCTCTGTGAACCGTCAAATAATATTAAAAGAAAGTAGTTTTTTATTATTTCGATTAAATATATATTACTCGAAGGAATTACAGAGAAAAGATCTATAAGTTATGCATCAGCACATACTCAACAATTGCAATAAATATTATTCTACTTTTGAATTAAAAAGATAAGGGTTGAACTACCAATTAAGTCTGAAAACGTCAATACTATTGTATTCAAAAAGTAAGCCTCTGGTGTTAAATTACATCAACTAAATTAAATTTGAATTTGCCTGTTAAAAATATGTAATTATTTGGTGGTTATTGCTCTTAATATTGCGTAATAGAACAAAAAATTCTCAAAATCCTTGCCTACTGCATTAAAGCAGTTGTTGAATTGTAGTTCGCTAAAGGGCAATTTTCCCTTTCTGAGGCTGACAGCAGTACTGAGGAAGATACTCAGGCTCATATCAATCATTTCCGCTGTTGTCGGGGAAAGTTGCAGTTTGCGTCTGAAAAAAGGGGTGTTTATAATAATTGGATTTTAAAATAATTTACAGTGGGATAAAATCGAGTATCGGATTCCTATTGGCAATTAGGGCGACAATTTGGCGACTTAGAATTTTCCACTAAGCGCAGGTTTAAAATATCCACTTTTTAATTGTAGCGCCACTGCAGTGTGTGTAATCAGGCGCATTGACACCAAAGTTGAAAATTTTCATATTAGAAATTGTTCAACTACTTAGCCAAGTACCGCGATTGCAGCTCACTTTTTTCTTGATGCGCTGTTTTCAATATTCCTAAGTGTATATCAAAATACCCAGGTCTTTTAGCTTTGCATGGCTTACTAAAATCGTAGATTAGTTCTGCATTTCGAATTTGAAGGAGTTTGTTAAAGTAGTTAATTGTTTACCCTTTAATATATGACAAGGTAGGTTCAACTTTTAAGCCTCTATGTATGACTTCACCTCGTATGAACCAGAAAGTATTATGAGTTATTTCGCTAGTAATACTCTAGTAGCCTCTAGTGTGACGTAAAATTATACGAAACAAACTAAAAAGCTATCTATGTTATTTTAAACTTTATTGCGAAAAACTTGAATTCCTCAAAAGACAAACATATCTGTCTTTAAATTAAAATAAAAACCTGAAATATTGAAGAATATTTTAATATCACGCTTATTTAAGTCAAATATATTTTTAAATAAATAACAAACCTGCGTTCTTATAACTTCTTATTATTGTCCTTTACATTCTTGAACCTTCCTCCCGTGAGAAATGACTAATCAGGTCCGAACATAAAAAACACTAAATCATCGTGTTTGCTTGTGTGTTAGATAAATACCCACCGTGTTATTTATTTGTAATGTAAATCCTGACCGTATGATATATTTTTTTTTCATGTGCGTATATTTTTGTAAAAAGTTTCTTTTTCTTGGAAAAATATTGAGTTATAACAATAACTAAGGAAGTTTGGTATCAAAATTTCTTGGCAATAATTCTTTTCTTCATATATTACACATGTATAACTGTTTATCAATATTCAATCGAAAGTTGAATAAGAACATTAACTATTTAAAATTGTTGATACATTTTAGTATCTCGTGAAAAAAGGGCATCTTAATCTAGATTTCTGAAACAAAATGAAATTTTGCAATTTTTAATCTAAGCCAATTTAGAAGTTGGTTTTATTAACGTTGCACTAGAGAAACAACATGGGTGTATTGGTGACAAACCTCTTAATTTTGAGCCTCCGTTAAGTAACGGAGACGGCATCTAAACTGCCATCTACGTTTCCTAACTTCCACCCCATGCCCTCGGAAGTACTTCGATACACGACAGATCAGCCCCTGCTACACTGCGGAACTTTAGTAGCCTCAAGACTCGAACCTATGACTCGAGGAAAACCACCAGCCTCGAGCATATATATATATATATATTAATATTCTAAGAGTTTGCTTACAAGAATCAGATATAAGGAAATTCATAGAAGATGATATGAATTCACCAGAGGTATATACGAAATGGAATTAAAATGAAATTTATTTTTATGAAATATTATAGCATCCCAATTTATAATACTTCTTTAAAAGTTATCAAATATGTCAAATGTGTTATTATAAATTTAGTTTTATGAAGACATAAAGTATAATAATTTATTTAACTGAAACACGGTGGGGGTTCAAGCAGTACCCTTGTTAGAAATGCGAAATTGTATTCTGAAATAACAAACATTAGTAATGGAAAATTGGAGGGAATCTATAACTGTAGTAATGTCAAGCGATCAGATTTTCTTCTTCTAAGACGTCTACAGATATGACTCCCTTCGAAGCCAAAATTTGTCACCAATCCTCTCCGACCGATAAGACCCTCTTCGGCTTCATTGGATTAGATTCACTGGAAGTAACCCATTCCTTCAAATGTTGCTTGGTCTCCGGTATATAATGACGAATCCAGGTCTCATAAATTTGTACAAGTCGACTCAAAAAGAAAAATACAAATAGACGTAGCGGAAATCAAATTTTGATTTGGCAGCAAATAATTACGAAATTAAACTAACCTATAAATCAGTATTAAATATGCTTTGGTACCATTTAAAAGATGACAGCTCACAATGTTGATACAAACTTGGTTTAGTAACGTTATCCGTTGAAAAAAAAAACGTATTTTTTTACAATTTCCACACTAAAAATGTAGACAACAAATAAAGTACTGATAATAGTAGTACAATTGAAACTACAAAATTGATCACTACGATTTTTTGAAGTAATCTTGATTATTAAAAAATATTTTTTTATTTTATTAAAGAGAAAATTGGCATCTATATTAGCCATTTATATGAATTAGACTTATTTGAATTAGAACAAAGTTAAAATATATTTTACTGCTGCTGCAACCTTTTATTTTTTTATGTATAATAATATATTGTTTCACACAAGTAAAGTTCTTTTTATCAAAATATTTTTCAGCATACATTACCTGTCTCAAAAATATCAAATTGTCCAAAATAAAGACTCAGAAGACTTAAAAAACATAGGACGTAATATGAACAAAAATGGAAAGCGTAAAAAAAATTAAGAGTTTCACGTATATTGTCAAATTAATCCAAATTTGGACAGACCTTTTGATTTCTAATGAAATAAAAATAAGAAACAGGCTTAGTTTGACTTTTCTTATTTTCTTCAGAAAAAATAGTTAAAAGGTGAAAAAATAACAAATGTGTTGGTTTCGAGTCCTATTTTATAGAACATTTCAGCGAATTATTTTTATACGTGATTTCGTATATTGTATCAAATCATACGCAAAAGTGAAACACATATAATTAAAACACATTTCATAAATACGAATCTAGTTTTTAATTAAGAATATTTTGTAACAAATAAACATGCTGTATGCAGGAAAATAATGGATTCTGTTAGGCAAAATGAATTATGTCTTAAAATATTTAGCCGCGTTAATACGCTTTATTTTATAAATAATGAATACAGTAAACGTATTGGGTGCTCTTTATTCAACTTAAAAATAATTTACAATTTAAATCTTATTAAACATGCTAAGTAAGCAACAATAAAACAAACTCTAATCAAGAAACAAAATTTTATTCAAATATGAAGTACAATATGTCTAATTCGATTTCTGGAATATAGATGCAACTTTATTCCCTATAAAATTATGCAAGTCAGATATTAATCTACAAAATAACTGAGAATTGGGACATAAATATGAAAAGATCATTTTAGTGACAAGTAACATGATGCTCATTTACATAACTTCTATAAATATAAATGTATAATAAACATGTAATTTAAGCTGGTAATTTATTCATTGCAATAACATGTATCCATAGTTATTAGAAGAATATGATTGGTAATTTTTTAGCTTTATACTATGCAGAAATAGTTTTATCAATTAGTTACTTTAAATAATAGATTTCAGAGGGAATAAAGAATGCACTAGGAATGAAGGAAACAGAGAGATTTTTCAGTTGTTATTAGTACCTTTGAAAAAATGAAGAAATATGCATAAGCAATATCCCTATGTTTCCCCTATATTTTTCTTCACTTTTCATTTTTAATATTACTTAAAACATTAATAGAGCAAGAGACCAATGAGTAAAATGTTACATACAGATGATAAACAAGCTATTTTAATCAGATTTATGAATAATTATTATTTAATCTGTAACTTATTCTATTTGTGGCAATACTTCCCTTACGTGTCTATCTAACGTTTCATGTTATGAAAATTAATAACTAAGAATTAATAACTTACCAGAACTAAGCAAGTTCGAGTTATTAGAAGATTTGCAGTTAAAAGCTCACATCTTTTACCTTCAGTATATAAGAACCAGATGTGATTCTAGAGCATCTTAAGCTTGACAATATTGTCACTTTTAATTTGTTCATAGTATTAGCTCTACTCTCCACCATTAACCACAATAATGATGTATTCGATACTTATAAATGCCATTTATTATACCAATTACTACACTAAACTAATTTTAACGTGTTCTACATAAGTCATGTTTCATTTATTGGGAGGGCTTCAATTCAAAGAAATTCATTTAAAATCTCCTAAGTGTTAGTTGAAGTGCCAAACGCGAAAGAATTGACGTCATGAAACTGAGAATTAAAAAAATAACGTAATTTATAAACATGAATTAGTATTTTTTTTTTTATTTTTAATACCTGGTATCATCTCATTTTGTAAAATTATCAGTGTACAACCTTTCAAAAGTCACGCATGTCGTGGAACAAACATTTTTTTTTCATGTTTCAGAATTAGTATTAATAATTGCGTAATTTTTAAATAATTTTACGTATTTCAACTTCCTTACAGAACAACATGGCAGTGGACAACATGATGCGATACACCCCCGACATGCGATTGGTTCTGAACGGCCTTCTCCGCTATGAGAACGCCATTGCTAAAAAACCGGAAGACAGCCTCCCCTACCATTTGCTTCACCTGACACACCGAAGCGGCAAAGGATCTTTCCCACCTGTTGATGATCCTCTCGCAGTGCTCGCCACGGGATTCTTGGGATCCAGAGGAAAGAGGAACGATTACGATGAAATACCTGTGTTTGCTAATGGATTTCCTGCTGGGAGGGGATGAAAGGGATGGATTTGATTGATGGTAGTGTGTCTTTTTTTATATTATGTAAGGGATGTTTCGTGTGACTTGGAATTAATAAATACATATTTCAATTAAGTAGTTTTGTGTTTTATTTTCGTAGTAAGGGAATCTTTGGAAGTTCATTCATTTTTTTTTCAAAAAAAAAATACTTTAAGGGGATCAGAAGCCTTAAAACTTTAAGAAAATCTATTTTTTGAAAATAATATGTTTATGTAATTTGGATTATTCTGAATAATTTGACACCAACCGTTTTTCGATATTCTTAGTTGCTAAGACATATCCAATCAAAGTGAAGTCAATATGAATAGCTAAGTGCGGTCACAAAGTCAAAAAATGTAGCTTACTTTTAGAATTGTAGATAGATTGTCACTTATAGAAGTAAATTGTTGAAATGAAGATGTTTATATAATTATTAAGGTTTTCTCGTATGAGTAACTAAAAATAAGTTTTAAATTATTCAAAATTTTATCTTTACAATATTTTACCGAACCTTTTCCCTTTTTTTTATATTTTATACAAGATAAATAAAGTAGCATGATTTATATGTAAGCTATGGTGGTTATGTACCTTTAAAATATTATTTTGTGTTACTTAAAGCTAAGTTTAAGACAATAATACTGTTACAGTTTGTAAATATCTGTATAATTTAAAACGCTAAAAATATCAAAATAGCTGCATTAGGCTTTGCTTATAACATTTATGGCCTACAAAGTGAATTAAACCAAGTTAATAACTCTTCAGATATAATGTGTATTTGTAAAATAATGACTTAATTATTATATGTGAGTCTTTTTATGTAGGCAGTTACAGTTGGTATAAAATTATTTAAATTCCTAACTTTAAAGTCATTTTTCTCAAAAACATGTTTCTTCCAACTTTCACCTCAAATGTATGAAATATTAATAATTAGAAATGGTTGAAAATATGTGCATTTTTTCTAATTATTCTCTAGAGCTTAAATCAAAGTTTAGAGTTAAGTAAAGTAACTGCACAGAAAAAGGATTAATTTTTTTTTTTTTTTTTTTTAGTTTTCAAAAATTTAAAAAATTTTCAATTATTTAATTTTAACCTTTTTTTTGAAAAAAAGATTAAATAAGTACTTTGAATATAAAATACATTCAGCAACCTGGACGTAAATGTGAAATTTAATTTGAGACTATTTTGGGGGAATTCGCATCATATTTGAACAGTACGTTTAGCATGAAGTGAGGCTCTTATTTCTTGAAAAATAAAAACCAAGTCTTCAAAATGAAGCCAATAACCTTTTTTAAGAAATAAATTTTTATATTTAGCTGTGAAATCACACACATAAAATCACTTCAAACATACAAAAAAAATTTCCTGCTTTTGAGGTAATTTTTATGCATAATAGAGAAGTTTAAATAAAAAGGCATTTTAGACATATTTTTTGAGAGTTGAGGGTCCTGAGATCGTTTGCTTTTAAAAGTCGAATAGATAATAGTTTAAAAAAGTATCACATTAAGATTAAATTGTTTGTTTTTAAAACATTGAATATATCACAGTATTTAAAGCGATCTTGAAGGATAAGCATAAATTATTTGGTACAATTACGTACAAATAAATAGTGATCTTCTAAATTGATTTACATGCAGTTTCTGATGTAAAATAACATTTCAGCTTCTTACAATCTAAATAAATACTGCTCAAATTATTTCTAAATTATTTAAATACTTTTTTGATTTAATATTATCATTAAGAGGAAAATTGAGAAAAAAAATAATGTTCAAAAATTTTAATCAGGTAAATTTCGTTTTATCCAATTACAAAGACTGAATGCCCACAAAGTTGACATGCAATTACAATTTTAAAATCATTGTAACATGAAGAAAATAACATTATTAATGATGAAATGCATAAAAGCAGTTCCTATGCTGGAAAAAATAATTAAATTTCATATTTAACGCATATTGATTCGCATTATCTTAAGAGTCAAGAAAACTCTCGAGATGCTCACAAGCCTCTTATTGAAGCAACGCTATCACTGTAGAAATGATACGAATTCTACGGAGCAAATCGTAGCAATGATGCGAATTCATTTTGTGCTCGTAGAGAAAACAACAGGACATTAATCAACGTGAACGCTTTGTGACCAGCTCACCAGTAGTCTTTTGAAGCGTTTACATTCATCTAACCAACTCACGAGCTGATCGGCTAACAAATATATATGCTTCAAGACACGTAAAATTTGATATTTAGTTCTGTTTTCAAAATAGGAAATTTTCTTATAAATTTCGTCATAAATGAATTTTTTTACATTACATTTAATTTAAAATTGCAAATGTATTGCAAATTCATGTGTATTCGGTTCCGATGTACCCTATTGGATACCTATAATTTCAAGCGCAATTGTTTGATAAAATGCACTCTAAATTTCTTAGTTTCCTCTAAAATAAGAATATATATATATACATATATATACCCAAAATGACATCATCAAAAGTAGTTAAATTAATTTTTTAAACTATAAAAATTAATAAAATTTGCCTCTTGTTCGAATAATTCCAAGGTTTTTTAATTTCATTTGCAAATCCTGTTAAAATGTACTCAATGCAATATATTTGTACTAGCTGTTTAATAATTATATAAAAAGTATTTTCTTAAATAGGTATCTTAAATTTGAAAGAAAATAAATAATATTTTTGAAATTTTACATACTTATTATAAAGGTACCCGATCGGGTAGAATTACTATTCAATTATCTCCTTAATCCTTTAATGTGCCCTATTCGAACACGGCCGCGGTGGCCTAGCGGTCATTTTTTCGGATTCGTGGCTAGTGGTTTTCGTTCTGTCGCGGGTTCGAGCCTTGAACGCAAAAGACCTACAGTGTAACTGGGGCTGATGCGCGTTAAATCTATCGGGGCACAAAGTCTTCCTGTTGGCGTGGTGTGGAAGTGAGGAGGGTGGGTGCCAGTTCAAGTGTCGTCCTTTTGACTTGACCAAGGCTCGGAATTACTTGGTCCGTCACCAGTAGCCCCGTGTTACTTCGAGTGCAAAGTTAATAAAAACTAAATTATGTTAAAGTGGCCTTTTCGAATGGATTACTAAAAATTAAAACTGAAATATTAAAGTGCAGTGTTTAAGATTAATGATATTTCTTTCACAAACTTTAACATGAGTTATAAATAAATAATTGTTAGAAATTCAACCAAGGAATTACATTATTTATTTATGATTTAATTTTAAATCACAAATATACAGAAAAAATAATCAAATTTAATAAAACAATTCTTTTTTCTATACTCATAAAAGTATTTTCAACAATTATTTCTTCTTTCATTATGATAAAAGTATTTTCAATAACTGTTTTTCATACTTTCGTAAACTTCGGGAATGAATTTTTAATTTCAATAATAATTTGTTTGTCATCTTCAAGAATTTACTTTAAACATACAGTATGTCTAAATGTCCGACTAACTTAAAACATAATTTTTATTCATTTCTGTATTATATTATTTGTGTTAAAAGACAAAATATATACTTTAAATGTTTGAAAATGCTTGCTAGTTGAAATCAGGAGGTATTAAATGTTCTTCTCATGCAGTTAAAAGTAAAATCACAAAAATAGTTAAATTTCATTTTTTCCCCTGTGTAAATATTACATTAAACACAATTACGTCTGATAGTTAAATATTTGTAATAATGAAAATAGTTTCTGTAAACTACGATAATCTTACCATATTAAAAATGCCAGGAAGTATTTCTGAATTTAATTTAAACTGCATTTTAAGAACAAATTCAGAGATAAAATCATCAGATAGAAAATTTACTAAATTATTTTCAATCGAATTGATAATAAAAATATTTATTCATTCAAAAAAAAGTTTATCTATGTATGGTTTCTAATATCAGATTAAATTTGTGAGATCAAATTTTATTTTTTATTTATATTTTTATGTTATTTCAAAGAGATATTTAACGTTTTAATAATCATCATTTATATATTCCATTACATATAACCAATGTTTGTTTGTGTGTATGTGTGTGATTAGTATAATCTTATTTATTACGAAAGTACTATAACATATTAAGGAATTAGTTGGGATGTAGAATGCAAAAGTAAGCATATTATTAAGCATTGCATCGGAGTATATTGTTGGGGATCATTATTGTAAGACATATACAATAAATAAGCGGCTTTCATTATACGGATAAAAAATACTATACAGTACTTATTGATAATGCATTGCAAATAATAAAATGTACTAACGCATTACAAATAATAAAATGTACTTCAAAAGCTCCTTATTTAATACATTATACTGAAATGAAAACAAAGAATTGAAATGTTAAATGAAAAACAAAATATTTCTTTACTTTTTTTTAAAAAAATTAACTATACATTTACTTATTAATAAGAATAAAGGCAAAATAAAGAATAAAGGCAAAATGCAATACAGCATTAATAAGTTATGCTTTTAAGCAACTAACATTTTAAATCATATTTTTCCGTTAGTTTTCGTAACGCAATAGATTTGAATGCTTCGAACAAAAGGTTGTTAACACTGCGTCTTCTTTGAAATAAATATCTAATGGAGAATGTAATATTTCATGTTAATTTTCATTTGGATGAACAGGGCTAAAATATTTAGATCATTCCTTTCCGTATGACTGTCATGAACTTCAGTACATATATTTTTAATTAGTGTTTATATTCTTCACAGCGTTAATTTAAAAAATATATCTTAGTTTGAAAAATTAAGATATTTTAATATTGAATGAAACAGAAAAAAAAATGAATTTACTTTAAAAATATTTAATTAGCCAACCAAAGAGGCTATACTTTAGTCAACGACAAAAAAAATCAAACGAGCACTTTTCAAACTAAATTGCTTTCTAAATATATTTTCTGGCCAACCAACCAATCAAAAACCCGAACAAAATCAATCAATCCATTTATCAGCCAACAAATCGATCAATAAATTAATCAAGATAGCAACTAATCTTGCAATTAACTAAGAAATCAATCACCCAAGCAATCAAGCAAATTATTCTTTCCGTATCGTATTTTTGTTTGCTTAATTCTAGTATATAAATCAATAATTTAATGAAAAGTTATAGAATTTTTCACCTTTAATGGCTAAATCTAATTTTGTAAAATTCTGAAGGAACATTATTTATTTATTTTTTCATTAAAATTATTTTTATTAAAACTATCTTTTTGAAATATTATTTTAATTAACTGTATTTTATTAAAAATAATTAATTATAATAATTAAGTAAATTACTAAAAAAAATTATTTACGTAACTAAAATTACACCTGACAGTCAAGATTATTGGAAAAATAATTGAATTATCAAAAATTTCCCCCGTTTTTTTCATGCATCTTTAAATTTCTTACTTAAAACTTCAAATAATTTTGTAAAATGTCTGTTTTGCCTCAGATTCGTTATTTTCTCACATTGGAGCCATCGTAGCTTATCAAAATTCACACTTGCCAGAGTTAGTCTAAAAAATCAGATAGTCAAATATCTAACTTAATTTTATCTTTTTTATAAATAATCAAAATTATGTATGAGTATTATGAATGTGGAGCAGAACCCTTCCGTGCGTCAGCAACTAAAATTTACCTAAAGTCCTACTTACCTGACATATATTAAAGGTGGTTCCAAGTTAGGAACGAAATCAATCTCAACAATCATGTGATCTTCTGACGCAAAATGTTGAGGGTTACTTTGCTCATATGGTCGACCTTGCTATTCTAATCTCCCGATCTCTCTATATATTTAATCTATTCATTCCTCCTAAAACTTCCTTACTACTGCTATTGCTGCTGATTACTGCTACTGCTAAGCATTTCCCTCTTGTTCACTACGCTGTACTTATAGTAGAGCTGATTTATGTAATTCGCAAGTGAAGACTTTTGAATCAAACAACGCCATAGAAAAGTTCATAGTGTCAATTGAAGAAATATACGATTGAAAACCCATTCAATTTCTAATAATGTTCAAGTCAAAAAAATATGGAGTTTTTCAATTTATTCCATAAAATAGAAGTTCAACTTTTTAAACAATACAGTGTAATTATATTTTTTTTATTTGTGAAAATTTTTCAATACTTATCGAAAAAATGCTGGAACGTTTTCATCGAGCAATAAAAATACAATTTTAAACTACTGTGATTTTCAATAAGACTTTGAATCATAAAGGGAGTTTTAAATACAAGAAGAAATATTCCTTTCAATAAGAAATAAATGCATCAGATTTGAAACGCTATTCATAAGAATTGACTTCCTTAACACTAAAAAGACATAAAATCACTAAAATGCAATCCGATTTGAATAATTTTTGTTGTTAATGACAGCTAACCAATTATTGTATTTGTAATGTAATTATTGAATCTTCTTAAATA
>BMAW01013347.1:40409-120035 GCA_019974015.1 Nephila pilipes
GGTCTAGGACTAGGATTGGTTACTTTGCTAGGTCTAGGACTAGGATTGGTTACTTTGCTAGGTCTAGGACTAGGATTGGTTACTTTGCTAGGTCTAGGACTAACTATCATAATTTTAATCCATTGTTAAGGGTAGCGCGGTAGCTTAATGGTCATTGTTTCGGATTCGTGGCCGGTGGTTTTGTTCAATCGCGGGTTCAATCTTTGGCCGCTTAAGACCCGCCGTGTAGCATTGGCTGATGCACGTTAAATCTGTCAAGACCCAAAGTCCTCCCGTTGGTGTGGTGTGAAAATTAAGAGAGGTGGTGCCAGCTCAGGTATTCTCCTCGTCACTTGACCGAGGTTCAAAATTACGAGGTCCGTCACCAATAACCCTAGGATAGCGATGTTAATAAAAACTAAACTGAATCCATTGTTAAAAAGTTTTGCATTGCACGCATTTCTTTATTCTTTAACCCATAACTAATGCGACAAAGAATTTTTGTTGAAATAAACTTAGATAAATTAAATCTTATCATACCATAATTCATATACAATTCCATATATTTTTAATATACTGTATATGAGGAGTTTGATCAAAAAACAAAATTTTTCATTATAAAATTTAAATTTCAAATTTTTTTTCTAAAATTGATTTTTAATATTTTTTTAATTTCTGTAAAATAGTTATTGGGCATAAATTAATTTTGATGCTTATGTATGTATATTTGAAAAATACACACACATATATATGTATATATATGTATGTATATATATATGTGTGTGTGTGTGTGTATGTATATATATATAAATAATCAGCAGTGAAATTGGACGATGGCATTTAAAAAAATATTTTTCCCTTAAAATTGAATATATTAATAAATTAAATAAAAGTATAAAATTATACAATGATACAGAATAAAAGACTTAAACAAATAAAAGGGATAAGTTATTATTTTTATGGGATTACTAAGGAATGGATATTTTTTATTTCTTTTCGCGATTACTCATTTCTATAGATTATAAAATTCAGCTAGCAATTCTTTTCCTAACTCTAATACGTTTTGTTCTAAACACTTTCTAAGTATAAAGAGATTAAGTAAATCAGATTTATCTAATAACAGCCAAAGACAAAGAAGCTCTTAAGAACAAATCTCTTAAACTAAGCTCCGTACGAAGTTATTAACTCCAAGTTACAAATCGGTTCAACTCCATTCCATCTTTTTAACACCCCCTAGCCACTTTCAAACTACTCTAACGGGAAGAAAACTCTCAATTGTGAATAGCGCCAGCGTCGATTCATCCTCCACGCATGCGTCACTTTTTCCAATCCGCCGTTGGTCATCCCCCAACTCCAATTCATTCGGTGTAGCAACGCCGGCAAGTTTGAGACGCAACTATGGAAACGAGCGCAAGTTGTGATCGAGTCCGCAAGTGCATGCTTTGTTATCCCACGCGTAAGTTCAAGTGATCCGTTCCGCTCGGACCCGTTGCAGCAAATCTAATCGCAATTTCCCACAGCAAGCGAATTAAACGGTTGAGTAACGCTGAATAGTTGGTTTCCCCGCTTTGCACGTGGTGGGATGAAAATCTTTTGGACTTATCGAGACATGGATTACGCTTGTCAGTCGTGGCATCAGCTTTATTCTAACATGAGATGTTTCCGTATGGGACGTTCAGCTGCATCTCTCTAGAAGTTCGATTTGGCGGAAATTGAAAATAATTTCTGTGATATACTTTGAAAATACTATAAAATACTTTTTTTAATATGGAATTCCGGTGCCAAGTGGTTCTGGTTTTGGTTTTGGTGTATGCAGGTAAGAGGGGTTTTTTTTAATCATGTACTTGTTTAAAGTTTTTAAAACAATTCTTTTTTTCAAAAATATACAACTTATTATAAAATAATTTACATTAATTCTAATTAATTTTAAAATACATTTCAGCATAATTTTTATTTATCAACAACAGGAATTTTTTTTTTTTTTTTTAAATTATTTGATTGATTAAATTCAAACTGTTTTTTTCATCACAGTTCTTATTTAAATCACATATATATTCTAAAAGCGAATTATTTTTTTAAAATAAATCATTTATTGATTATTATTATTGAAACATTTTAGTGTTGATATTTAATATTCGAGATAATAGGCAATATTTAAAAAACAGTTTAAAACTTTTAAGAAGGATGCATTTTAATGAACCAACACTTGTATGCCAAGTTTCAGTGATATTTATATGCTACTATTTTTAAATGGAAAATTAAAAAAAAATAATTAATTTAGATTTAAAAATAATTTTGTTCACAATTAATAATGTCTATAAAAATATTCCATAATCTATTTAAATCGAGATTAATTTATTTTCTATTTTGCTACTAGTGCAAAATGATTAATTATATCACCTTTATACGTTACAAAGTGCTCACATTTGATTCGGAAAAACATAATTTGAACTTTTTATTATTTGCGTTTGAAAATAAGTTAAATGCAACACAATACTAACGTTTTATTAGAAATAGTTTAAAAAACAAAGCTTTGGATATCAAATTCCTAAATAAATATAAAAATGGGAAAAGAAAACTTTTATAAAATTAACTAGATTATCTAAAACACTTATATAAAAATTAACAAGAAAAATCTTGAAACATTTATTTATTTAGATACGTCAGTCAGAAAACATATATTTCTTAATTTTAAACTAATATTATTATATATTCAGGAACTAAACTGCATTTAATTAAAAACTGATATAATAATAGGTAGTGAAAAGAAATAAATAGTAAATAAATTAATTAAAATTAATTAGCGATTTCAAATACTGTATTAATCATCTAATTATAGGTAGCTGTATATACAATTATTTTAAAGACTTAAATTAAAATTTATTTATTTCAATTTGTATTTGTATTTTAACTTTTTTTTTTTAAAAAAAAAATACTCTTTCATATTTTCCTCAAAACTTTAGAATAACAGAGATTTAAAAGAAAATGTAACCAAACAATAGATATGAAACATTTATGCATTAATAACTTACTATCTTTTCTTTAAAGAGCATATTAAAAGTTTTATGACAGACATAAATCGAATAGTACGTTAAGGTTTTGGATCAAATTCAGAACTTTATTTTTAGTGATTGATCGCTTTCCTTATACATAGAAGAGTTTGGCTAAGTTTCTTATTCGCGATGTAATACACTTTTAACTTTCTGATACAGAATCATCCATTTAAATTTCCAACATAAATATACTTTATTAGGATATGGCTTGTGTTACCGATTCTGAAATTTTTTTCTTAGGAAGAATTTTGTTTTTGGCGTTTTAGTTTTATGTATTCCTCAATTACGACTAAATATGAAATACTCCTACATTATAGTATTTCTAAATGAAAATTTAATTTTTCCTTTAGTTACTATCAGTTTTGATTGATTACTGTATCAGACAAATTAACTTTAAAAGCTTCCAAAATTACTAGATAATTAACTTACGTCTTTATCGTTTGATTTAACTATATGATTGCTGGCGCGGTAGTCCAGTGGTCAAGGGTGGACTCGTGCCCTGCGTTGTTTTCGTCGAGGGACTCGAACTTAGATGCCACTGACGGGGCGGAAACACTAAATCTGGTTAAGGTCCCAAGTTCTTCAGTTGTCGTAGTGTGGAGTTTTGGAGATGTAAGTGCCATCTCAGATGTCATCCTAATCAATTGACCGAGGTTCAAAATCACTGGGTCCATCAAAAGGAGCCCTTATGTTGCTTTCCAGTGCGACGTTAATAAATAGTTATAATCATTCACTGTAGTTTGATTTAATTATGTGATTCGGAGGATTTTGAATAGAATAGTCTTCTAAATAAAGACTCCCGGAATTTCCGTATTTGTCATAGTATCTTAGATCTGATACAGTGAAAATTCAGTATATCATAGACTATGGGTGAGCTCGGCGTCCTTGACAGAAACATATTTTACAGTTTAATAACTTCGTATCTGGAAATGAAAAAGAAAATTATTAAGGCTACCATTATAATATCATAAATATATTTTATAAATATAAATGTCTTACAGTAATTCCGATTGCTTCCTCGGAAACAAACTTTTATTACAAAAGCATTGCTTATAATTTTTAAGCTCATTTATTCTGAAAAATAAGTGTATTTTTAATGGTTTCCGAAAAAGAGAGACTTTTAAAAGCTTAAGAAAAGTCGCATTAATATTATTTTCTAATATGGAGACAACAATACTTTGATAATAATTACTTGAAAAAATATTTTAAATTTCTTTAATATTCCATTGAATATATCATTATAAATTGACTTTAATGTTTGAACTTTATAAAGTTTAAGTGTTTTGACGATAGTATTATAATAATACTTTTGAAGTTGTTCTCGGAAAAAATTTTCTTTACAAATTACCACTCATGCCCCACCAAGTTATTTGTATAACAATAGGATGACGTATTTCACAGAATGTCAAACACTGGCTTAAGAATCTCAGGATTTTTCTAAATTGTCGGGTTCTTAAAAAATCGTTATGTTAGAGCTCAAAATTTTTCTAACATGTTGGTGCAAAAATTGTAACGATATTACAGAATCTTTCAGAGGTATTGAGAATTAACTCAACCATACTTAACTTCAATTATATTTATTATTTTTTTAGCTTTATTTTTTTAAAAACAAAAAGAAAAACTTTTAGATTTTGTACTGGATTTCTCAGAATTTAATTATCATATTAGTTAGAAATTTCATCCTATTTCTCAAAATGAGTTCCATTATGATTTATACCTAAATTCACAGACAAATTCTGGAATGAAAAAAATTTGCATGAATTTTAAATTTATTTTCTCTTAATAATTGTTATCAAATTTTGTTTTATATTATGTGAAATAATACTATGCATAATTCTCTTAATAATTGCAATGAAATTTATTTTGCTATAAATTTCTTAAAATGTAGGTATAATTTCAAAACTGAATATTTGTTTTTAATTCAGTAATATTATTTTTGTAAATTTTGATAAAAGCTGTACTTACAATCCTGCGCGAAGTAAAATAGGGAGTTTCCTAATTTTTTTTTAAAAAAAGTGTCCAATTTATATTTTTTCTATCGTTTTAATATTTTTTAAATAAATGAAAATATGAGAAATAATGAAATATATATGAATATTATGTAGTAAAAATTGTGTGTGCATATTTCTGCTTTGTTTAATTGGTACTTATATTAATTTGAAAAATATTTCTTTTTTCATACACGAACTATTCCTTAGAGCTTTGAGACATTTTCCCTCCAAATGTGAAGCTATTATTTTATCCCATAATTCCAAGCAATGGAGTCATACCGAACAAAAACTATACAAGTACTATCCATCTTATTTAAATATATAGTTTCAAAATATATCATATATCTTCAGAGAAAAATAGTTCCTTAGGATTGGTTAATATACGTTAAATTTGTATTCAATCATTCTTTTTCCCATTTTATTATTTGGATTCATAAACTGAGTGATTATAACTAAATAACTGGTTTTGAAGCTATTTCAGATTTAAAATTAATTATATTTAATTATTTGAAATGTGGATTTTAGAAAATCTAAAGAAATTTCAGAAATCTAAAAGCAAATTTTAGCAAATATGAACTTTTAGCAGAATGTTGATTTCAGTATTTTCATAAGTTTTACTTATTAGACTAAAAATCGTTCACTTCGTCTTCAATTTTCTTATTATATTTTATATGATGTCTTCGATTAAACTTCAAATTGATAATTATGTTTTTTCTGGGTTTATTTTGTTTCATGAGCAAAAATTTTAATATTGAACCGTTGCTTGGACTTTAAAAAAATGATGGAATGTTTTTCATTAAAGAGAAAAATTTAATATAGCTTATTAAGTTATTGTTTTGATTATAATAACGTAGAGTGGTTTTGTAGGCTTGAGATACAAAAATATTTCTTTTAATTTCGGAATACATTGAAAAAATCTTGATTTACTTTTCTCATAAAATTCTACAGAATAAATTTGCTTATATGTATGTTATTTCTCTTTTGTCATTTGCACAATTTAATTTATGTTACAGTTAAAAACAAACTTCTTTACCTCGGTAATTTTAAAAAGGAAAAGTATAATACGATATATAATGATTAGGATTAAATTGTGAGCAATATACTTTAAAAAATACTAATTAAATATTTAATTTCTTGGGTATATGCAAAATTGATTTTTATATTGATTTTGAAAGTATAGCAAGCGCTTTTTAAAACGGCACGCTTTGTACGATCGCCTTGTCGGATTAGCGAGTGGCCGTGGTAGCCTAATGGTCATGGTGGTAGACTCGCGATTTGTGGTTTTCGTCAAGTAGTAGGTTTGAGCCTTTTTCCCCATTTTAGCCAGGCCTGATGTTTGTTAAATCTATCGAGGATGAAATTCCTCCAGCTGACGTTGTGTGGAAATTAGGAGAAGGAGGAGCTAAATGAGGTGCCATCCTTGTCACTTGACTGGAGTTCAAAATTACGAGGTCCTTCGCCAAAAGCTCTCATGGTGGCGTTAATCGAACCAAAGCCGGAAGAGAGAGCACCGATATATAGTTTTAATAGGGATATCATAGATAAATCACTCTAGATAAAAATTTAAGCGATTCAAACATGAATTTTATGTGTTTACGTACATTCTGCATCTGTTTAGACGATATAGATATCCTGCAAATTATATCTTCATGCTAGCAACTGCAAAACTAAATTAAAACTTTTAATATTAATTGAAAGGAATGTTCTTGCTTTGATAAAAAAGAAAACAACGCAAAAGGAAAATAAACGTAGTAAAATTATAGCTAAAACAAGTTGTGTCATGCCTTTCTAGATGATTAATTATCTTTAGTCTTTACTGCCCTCCGAGAATCATATAACCAACATTTTACTGTACACAAAATCTACGTATATAGTTGTAATGTTGTAAAAACGTGATATGTAAACTGCTAGAAAATATAAAAGACGCGGTATCGGAATGAAAACCGACAATTACGAAAAAAACACATCTGTTTGAAGTTGCGAGTGGCCATACGTCAAGACCTGAATCAGTCGTCAAAAGTTCAAATCCACTCCAAAAAATCCGAAAGCAAACGACTTGATCGAAGAATGGGCCTTAAAATCGAATGCGGACTAAAGGGTACTTGCTGTACATGTCAAAATTATTATCTTTTGGGTTTAAGATATTATCAAAAAATATCTGTTCGAAATATGGAATAAAACAGACACACTTTTTTTTTGCTTTCTGATATAAAGGCCAATACCTTATTGAATTTATTATTCGACAAGCGATATAAACTTATTCTTTGTGATAAGCACCATGAGTGTAATTTTTTTCTGTATACGATGAGCAAACTTATCTATTGAGATTGTTTTACAACCAATTATTATTAGCTAATTATAACAAATATTAATTTTGCGTAAAAGTACTCGTAAATTAGTTTAAAATATAGTAATGTGTGATAGTCAATTTGATTTTTGCTTTACAAACATTTTTGATATTTTCATTGCGATATTACGTTAACTGTTTGGATATTTTGAATTTATTTTGATCATTCTTGATATAAATATTAAAAATATGCAGTACATTTCCATAAATGTGTTACGGAACTGTTCATTTTCTATTAAAAATAAGATTGATTGTACAAAATGTCATTTTTCTTCAATAATTATTACTGAATTACATAGAACGGAACGTTGCAGAATTTTTTTTTAATCACGAGAAGTGACCGAGATCATCAAAATACACTCTTCCTTACTTAAATATTAGCCTAGGATATTCAACAACCCATTATAATGTTTAACTCCACGTAAAAAAAGTTTCTAATACCACATAATCGACTGGAAAATAGGAAACAAAGCAAATGAAAGGGTCGAAATTAGTCATAAAATCGTTTTAGTGAGAACTTTCTATCCAGCAATGAAACGTGCTAAGAATAAATACTGCTTAGATAATCGAAGTTTTTATACCTTCATAATCGTAACACACTCGGTTATAGTTTGGTTACACCTCGTTATAGTTTCTTTACAACAAATCAAAAAAAAAAAAAAAAAAAAAAAAAATAAGAAGGAAGTATTTTATAAAAAAAAAACTAATATTGTACTGTGAAAATATTCAGGTATGATAAAATATTTTTCCCTTTTATAAATAATCATTTTAGGGAACGACTTTCTACATCATTTCCCCCATTGACGTAAAGTTAAAAGTGAATAATTTTAAGGAACATGTTTAAGGTAACAGTACACATTGAAAATAAAATTTTTGGTCTCGGTATCGATTTTTTACTTTTGAATTCATATTAACATTCAATCTTTTATCTTTAACAATCTGTTTGAATTTTGTTTCAATCTTATTTAGATGCTGAGTTAGCTGTTTTAATATTACTTGATCGTGAATTTCTCTTATCGGAAAGACGTAAAAACGACATTTTTTCATTACTTCAAAACGCAATATCTCAATATGTTATACATCAATGATTCTGAAAATTTATATATATGTTTTTTGAATACATCTGCGTAGATGATTTGATTCTTGATATTTTACATTGAGTAAAAGTTATTTTTATATTACAAGAAATGGGAAATTGCAATGACTTTTAAAGAAAATTATAGTGTTCAGAACTCGAAACACCATAGCTTCCTACGTAAAGGCTATATTATCAAAATAACAGTTTATTCTATAAATAAGGTTATATTCTGTATTATTCAATTTTACAAAATGTCAATCAATGAAAGACTATTTTAATTATTGCATATAATTGTTAATAAAACAAAACATAAATGAAGATTAAAATTATTACACTATAAGAATATTTAAATATTCCATCCAAATCGAAATATTTTTTCTAAAATTTTATTTTAGAAAAAAGATCTAAATTATCTATTTAACTGTCTAAAAACCAACCATAATACATGAAATTATTCATGAATAAAATCATATTTTAACCTATCCTACTACGTTTCAAAATGAAATATAAATGCAGCAAATGAAAAATAATATATATTTTAATATCGAATACTTTGTGTATGTGAATACTTACTTTTATTCGAAACATTATTCTATTTTCTTTTTTTATTTTAAACATAAATTTAGAATTTATAAGCTTTATAATAAGTAAAAAAAAAAGTTCTATATTTAGAGTGCGAAAACTGTGTTACACTCACACACTATTTCTGTCACCCTCGTTCTCTAATACACCCTTTAGTCATAATATTTATAAAGGGCATAAGAGCCCACAGGGTTTCCAATAAAATTGCTAATGTATTCCTGAAACTCGAGGATTCTAAATGCTAACTTTTGATTTTATTTTCTTTTGGTTCGTTCGGTTTCAATCTATAGTTGAAACATTTCAAATTCCTCAAGACTGGTATTGGATGTAGAAATATGTGTAGATTAACTCATCTTTCATAACTAAATATGAACGGTGTATTCGGTAACTTTAAATTCAGATTTTTTGATACGTTTAATTCTCTAATGTATATGTTTGATATTGTTTTTATTTTTGCAGTTCTCACGTTAGAATAGGAAATTTGTATGAATAAGAGGATGTTTTGAAAATTCAAGTATTTGAAGACAGCTCGCGTTGCTAAGGCTAGTTTATGTTATTATTGTATGTTGCTCTCTATTTAACGGAATCAAAACAAATATGACGCTGACACTTGGGTTAGTTTTTATTTGGTGTTCATTTGCTGTCAATCAAAATTTGATTACTGTATGTCTGGTTGCCATCAACATTTTACATCGAACTGTCACCACCGCTGAGACCAGGATGAATCATTTCATTGGAAACCAAACAATAATCAATATATTGGGGCATCGGCTCCAAAGAAGACAAATATGATCTCTTCAGTCGGAAAGGTTTTGGGAATCGAAGGACGTCCTTTTCACATATTTCTTAGAATAAATAAAACAATCACTTACATATTGTCACAAATATGAGATGATACTACCCTGCAACGTTTCACTTTGAAAGAAAAAGAGCACCTCCCCCCCCCGAAAAAAAAAAGAGATTTCATCAATCAAACAATGAAAGTTTAAGCAATTACCCCTGAACTTTTGTGATCATTTTTGGTGATTTGGGGGGAAACTTGACGACTTTGGTTACAAAACATTTCCAGAAAATGCTTGAATGTAGTCGATATCTCCACCATGAAAAAAGTTACGGACTCTTCTTGAAATTTCTCTGTGACGTCATATTTGGCCAAAGTGCCTTTAAATAGCGAAGAGATGTGAAGCTGGGGAAATTGATGGGGATATTGACTGGAAGGCGTTGGCACTTGGAAGTGATTCTTCCGAGGGAATTCATGAAAGCAGACTGAATCTACCGGGAACTGTGGGAGTCTGCCTTGGAAGTGCAGAGTATTACGGTGGAGATTTTCCCGGAACGGGAACTAGTAAGCTGATGAGCTACTGTCCAAGCTCAGCTACCTGGTGCCTTCTTGTCCTGAATAAAGTGCCATTTGTCATTATCCTTCCAATTCGACTGATTTCACTCGAATATCCATATGTACGATTGAATTTTTTTATCAATATATATACTCGGGTACTTTTTGAACCACTCTTGTTCACACATTCAGAAAAGGGGGGGGGAAATGTACAATGCCCAAATTGTGCCATTTTTTTTTAATAACCAATATATGAATTTCTTTAAATAATTCCTGATATTACTTGCCAAAAAATTGTTGTAGAAATTTTTATATATTTATTATCAGAACAAACTAAATATTATTTCATTTACATCTTCCACGTGAGAGAATCTGCGGGAATTGTCGGATATTTTTCGAAAAAAGAATAAAAGTAGGCACTTTTGTTAGTTCAGTTAAATATGGGCATAGTTTTTGTATCCGATATGCATTACATATCTTATGAATAAAATATGTAATTGACTGTGAATTTTTGATGCAATTTAGCATTGCATATACTCTTTCAAAAGTTTCAAGAAATATTATTTGTTGTTAAGTATGTAGTCATAAAAATGATGGATCAACCTTAACATATTTCGTGTTTCTTATCGTAACTGAATAAAATTGCTAATACTGTTAATCTATCAAAGAGGGTCAAATGATGATGTTGATGAACTAGTTAACACACTGAATTGATTTTTTTAAAAAAAGTGCTTCATTATAAAATCTAATATTTTACCAAATATGGTAGTGAATAATAATAATGGAATATATTGCTTGGTTATACAATTTCACTCTATTGGATAAACCATCCATACATTTTTCAGATATCTTAATGGTTTAACAGAAGAATTGGGAAAATATTAATAAGGGTTTTTTATATTAATTTTTAATTATATACACAAACACAGCAAGTGAGTTTAGCAACTTCATTTTTCTCCCATCCACAAAGGAAGATAACCATGACGAAATCATAGTTCTGGTGCATATTACATCATACACCAGTAGCATACCCAGATATTACTTTTGGGGCTGCATATTGCCATCGCCATGAAGGAACCAATTTCTTTTGTTTGGAATCACGACTTGGTAAAAATTAAGAAATATGCTACTTCAGTCTTATTTCTCCTATTTAATATTATTCAAGAATTGATATAATTTTTATCAACTTACAAAAATATTAATCATTTAAGAAAAATAAAAAAAATAAGAAATACGCAGTGTGAACAAAAATCCCTATTAACTAGAATCAGTGAAATCCAACGAGATTGAATAGCTGATAAAAAAAAACATCTGATAAATGAAAAAAATTGAATCCAATGTAAAAAAAAAAAAAAAGATTCGTATGCGATGAAGTGAAAAACTTCTATGCATATTATTCTTTGTAAAGTTATATATACTCTCTGTTTTTTTATTTTCTTCACAATTACTGATATATTTTTATACTTACAAAATACAGTTCATTTAAACTCATTTCAGACACTGCTTCCAAAGGTATCCGTTCACGTTCAGAAGGGTACGTTCAGAACCATGATTTTGAAAAAAACGTATAAATGAATAATTTTTCTTGATATTTAGTACAATCTGAATTAGAATGTGCATAAAAAAGCATTTCAAAAGTTTTATTACAATGAAAAAGTTTTAAAAGGCAATTTTTTAGCATAAAATAAGAAAAGATAGTACATTTTCAAAATATTCTCCTTTCATGAAAATTCTTTCTATAACAATTTTATTCAACATATTTATTAATATGACACCCGTACAGAGCTTGAATTAGGATTTTTTAATAATTCACATTATTTTCAGAGTTATTAAGAATCGAAGTAACAACACGCTTTCTTTTTAAGAAAATTCATCCGCTCTTATGCATTAAAATGTGAATAAATCCACTTACATACAATACATTACAAAAATCCTATTTCAGGATCTTAAGAATAATATGAAAAACATTTGTACCAAATTTCATCAATAAACAGAAGAAAAAAAAACATTTGAGTTATTTCCTTTTAAAAAACTTTTCAAAATACTGAAAATTATATTCTTCCAAAATGGATTTAAAGTTAAACTTGTTCAGAAAACAAAGGGAATATCTGATAAAATACTTATAACTTCATTTCTATGTACCGTGGCTACAAATAGATGGTAGCTTTAGAAAGGGAAGGTTTTATATATTTTAATGGATAAATAAAAAACATTCTGTATATTCTCCGAACGTCGAGTTTTTAACGTAGTCGGATACCTTAAGCAGTTCTTAAAGATTTCATAGTTGAAAAAGATCTATCAGTAGTACATGTTGTAACAGGAAAAGGCGACTAAAATTTTTTAAAGCTTATGGATATTTCGATTAAATATGAAAAGTGGAGACACACTGCTGGGAAAGGCGTGTTGAACGGAAGGAAAGTACGGTAGGCGTGAGAGATTGGCGTGGAAGCCACACGGAATATATAATGTAGATATTTTCGAGTAGAAACTTTACTTCTGTAGAAGTTATTCTATTTTGCTGTGACAGAAATTTCTTTTTCTATAACTGATGTTCTACAGCAAAATATTAATACTATAATATAAATAATAAAAAGACTATGTTTTGTTTAGTATTTCTAATTTATTTCCTTCCAGAGATATGAGGTCATTTTCCGCCTGATTAAAATGTTTAATGAACTCATTACTACTTTGTGTTTTGTGAAAAGAAAGAGGTGATTAAGGTAGACATTTCCGAAGATATGTTTTAGAATGTCTGGCAGAAAAGATTCCTTTCCCAGGAAACTGGTGTGGGGAGGAGGACATCTATAGGGATGCAACTTCTTCGTCTTTAAACACTAACCCAGAACTTGTCAGAGATTTCCCAGATTTTTCTATTCTTTTCTCAAGAATCGGTTTAGATGGAATAATAATTTTCCCTTACAGACGAAATAATTTAAGCATAAGAAGAAAAAAAAATCTATTTTTTAAAAGTTATTTGTAGTAAGTACAATCAAAAAAGAATCATGTGTAATGTTTCAATTTCCAGAAAAAATCTCGGGGTTGCATATATCCTTTGCATCCCCTTCCCCGAGAACTCCACTGTCACACGTACATGGCATCAGAATTTATTTTTACTTCTTATAATTTACTCATCATGATTTCACTAGTGTGAAGAGACCGCACTTAGACAAATATAAAT
The DNA here is from genome assembly GCA_019974015.1 of Nephila pilipes. NCBI lineage: Eukaryota > Metazoa > Arthropoda > Arachnida > Araneae > Nephilidae > Nephila > Nephila pilipes. Next base: position 53,954 of record BMAW01013347.1, read on the forward strand.
AATCAATATGCATTTTCTTCATTTAGATAGTCGCCTGTTTGACATTTAGCACAAATCTACAATACGTATTTTTTTCTTTTTCTACAAATCCTTTAAAATGTTATATTTACTAAAGTTCTTATAAAGTAACCTAACTCGGATCATTCTATTTTCTTTTATTGTAAGTTTTCGTATTTATCCAAGATTATCTTCAATACTAATACGATGAAAGCTCGGAAACAAAGCAAGTAAAATTAAGTTAATGTTACGAAAATAATTTTAAAAAAAATGTGAATATTTCAAAGAATGAATAGTTATTATTTTATATGAATAGACACATTAAAATATGTTGGTGCATTTCACTAAATATTTGAAAAAAATAAGTAAACTCAATTGTTATTTAAAATTCTTCCAGACATATATAGTATTTTAAATAATGCATTATGAATATAGTTTTCTTTTTTTATTTCTTTTATTTACGAAAATATTATTTTGTTACATCATTATACTTATGTTGCATTTATATTTTGCAACAAGTTTGAACTTTATATATGAAACAGCCATACTACTTTTTCCTTTCATGTTATATCTTTAAACTATTATTACATTTATATGGGGGGGGGGGGGTAATGCGTCCCTCTCTTATTTAAAGTGCATTTTTTTAAAAGACCTTTTGAGTTATGAGAAAATCCAGCATAGCATTCCCAAATGAAGAAAAAGTTTAAAATTTTTCATATTCCAGCATGACATATTTTTCATCGAATATATGCTCATGATTAAATATACTGTTTGCATAGATATGTTATTGTAGTATATTCCTGTTATATGAATAAAATTAAACATAATTTTTATCGTCAAAATACTGCGCAAAAAATAAACTTTATAGCTAGAAAACTCCGAATTATATATATATAAGACCTTATCTTTAATAAAACATTAAATAATAACCGAAGCCATAAAAAGGATGATATCTTAAGTTTTGATATTAAATGCGTTTCTTCTTATTAATATGAAAGGTCTTAGATGAAAAGAAATTATTTCCTGTACAAAAACTCTCGTTTTAAAAGGAGTTAAATGCATTGAAAAACGACACTTTTAAGTTGATTTGTTGAAGAAGCATATATGTATATGTCAATGTAAGATTAAATTAATTTTAAAGGCATGTAGTGCATGCGATAGATAAAATATACGCTTCTTGAATAATGCTTTTAGAAGAAAACCTATGAACTGGAATGTTTAAGGTGATAGTAAACCTACAAAACACAAATGTTAGTCAAGAAATCTATTTTTCATTTTTGGATTAATATTGAGATCTAATTTTTAATCTTTAAATTTCTATTAGAATTTGGTTTGTATTTTATTTAGCAGATGAATTACATCAGTTTTAATTTTAATTGGTAATGGATTCGCGTCTTCAAATAAAAACAAAATGTGAATTTTATTTGTCTCACTAATCAAAAAACGGAATCCGGGACTGGAACAAATATGCTAGCTTCAATTTCAATCTCAGCAATCCGACAACCGTAAATCCTATTGTCACCAATGTTGTACGTACACGATGTCCTCTTAACCCCTCGTATCCTAAGAACACATTTAATCTCGCTATCCGTACTATTCAATCCCCTCCTCCATTATTCACTGTACTCTAATATATATCAAGGTTAGTTAACATTAATTATGGTTCATTCACATGCCGGGACTCTCAAATGAAATAACGTCATAGAAAGGTCATTAAAGTTAGTTGACGAGAAATATGCGAGAGAAACCTTTAAGCAATTGCCAATGTCTTTAATTGCTGATTGTTACTATATATATAATTGTTAGCCTTATATCAAAATATTAAAAGGAATACATGTACTAATAAATTAATGACTTACAGCAAGTTATTTCTTATGGTGTTGAGACGGTACCCTTTTTCAAATCTCGTTTACCATTTAAAATGTTATTCAAATTACAAGACCTAAATTTCGACTTAATTTCAAACACATATAAATTAATTCAAAAAAATTAATTACATCTAAAATTACTTTCATTAATCTTCAAATAAATGGGATGCTCTCCCCAGTTAAAACTTTATATCATCGAGTACTTACAACTTCTATAATATATCAAAGAAAAAGCTTGCCGGAGTGCAATGCGGAAATTCCTTCAATTTCTCCTACAGCGTTGAATCATATCCTTACCAAATCTAGTATACATAACACACTAAAATCTTACTTATCACTGTAATTTTATTATTCAATTCAATTCTCTGACACTCTTCTAAAGTTTACTTAATTTTCAACAAAACGTTTCGTTTTTTTGGAAGGAACTGTGGAGTTAAATATAGTCCAGATTTCATCTGAAGGGAAATTTCTCGAATAGCCCATCACTATCTCTCTATCATTCCTCTTGACCTCTCTTTATGGAAATCAGAATAATTCGATGAAAACATCGCCGGTAATGGTTCTAGAAACTATGACCCGTGATCTGCCCTGACCCTAACATTTTTTAACTTTGTCAGCCAATTTTATTCTGTGTTAATTTTCATTTTTATTTCGTTAAGAGATAATTAAATAGGTAGTAGCACTCAAAAACCTTTCATATTATATTAAATATTCAAATATAATTTTCAAAACAAAAATAAATACTTCAAATGTAGCATTATCTCTAAAAGAATCCAATGGTATTTGTTTCTCGATCGTTGTAAATATAATTAGTGCATCACGATAAAATGGACATTAAATATTGAAGCAGTGCTTCAATATTTAATGGCTTTTTTCCTTTAAATATGTTCAATACTTAATGTCCTTTTCCCTTTAAATATGTCGATAATAAGTTTGTCCGTTTATTGTTCTCGTATTTCGACATTTGCTTCTATTATTTAAGATAAAATCAATGTACAAATAAAACAAAAAAATGTTTGTTTCTTCAAATACCATACACAAATATTGGTTATTCAAGTTTAATTATTTTGCTTTATTCCGCACTGCATAGAGACATTCTTTTTCGAACCACAGAGAAAATTATATTAATGAAATTTAATAAACATATAAATATTTTTGATGCAAACATGTTATAATCATTATTAATCAAAATTTATCCCATACGTTGCAACTAATAAGGCGAAGAAAGAAAATCGTCCCCATTTTTTTGTAGGAAAAAAACTTATTTTATCTTTAAATTTTCGTTAAATTAGTTACGCTATTTTACATTACTGTATAAAAATTACATTCTTGAAGCCTAAATCCTCCTTTTTGCATAAAAACATGTGCTAATAAATATTATTTAATAATTATGTTATCAATTACATTTAACAAGTTGAAAAAGAGAAAAGCTTTTGGTTGACATTTTTTTCTGAAAAAATTTCATTTATTAGATTTGTGGTGAAATAGATACTTCTGAAAAATGGATTACAATAATAATAAATCAGTTAATAATTGTAACTGTTTCATTTTTGTCTGTGTCATTGAAACATTTATGAGAATATATGATTATCAATTGAGGAGGAAAACTATGAATCTAAATGTTACAAAAGAATTTTTAAGAATGAAATAATTATGAACTTCTCAAAAAGAGAAAAAAGTGTATAAGAATAGTCATTGAGCCTTGTTTTTAGAAGAGGGATAATTTAATTCTAATACATCTCACACAGAAAAAAAAAACATGAAATCAAAATAAAAAAGAGTAACACTGATACTATTTAGTGATGTCTTTTTTTTAATCAGATATCTTTTGACAAATTGCTTACGAGCAGAAAAAGGCATTTTTGCAACATATTTATCGAATTAACACTACATTTACGGGTATTGATACCAATTTTTACTGAAATGCGTCATTTTGACAGGTACATTAAAATGTTAATTTTGTAAATTCACATACATTTGCTGCTAAATTGTCGTCATTCGCTTGGCGTGTTTTTTCTTTTTAATTGTTACTTCACTTTTCTGATTTGCAATTATTGATATACATAAATTAACCCGTCAAAATGAGGGAATTTCGCAAAAATAGGCAAACAACATCCAGAAATAATAAAAAAATATGTTTGTTCTTAAGAAAAAGATTTGAAATATATAATCTCTGCATTATATCATTAAAAACTAATAAGTAATATCTAAAGAACAATATTTGCATGTTCAGAATGTTTAAGAAGAAAATCGAAAACTCGTCAAATTGACGGGTTCCATAAATCTAGAGTTAAAAAAGCAATTTTGTGCAGAGCCAATGTTTTTCTTTTTCTTCTTTTGTAACAATTTATCCCTGAAATCATTATTTTCTTTACTTTAAACATCAGTGTTTCTTCCTTTTTGTTACAGAAACCCCTTAGTTCTTATTACAACATTTCTTTCTAATCCGATAATTTATCTGACTAACTTGACTTGATGTTTTAAATCATCAGTATCTCCTTCTACTCACTTCGCTAATTTAGAGCCTTGATTCGACGACCTTCCCCTTTTAACTCTTCAGAATTAAATGCCAGGGTGAAGGCCGTTAATTCATATGTAGAAAGTACTTCCGCATGAAGGAGAAGATAAGCCTCTCTGTAAAGTTTACGTAAGACTATGTGAGGGTACGTGTTTAAAATGAGGGCACCGAAAATAAACTAGATGTTATACAGGAAGATATATAATACACTTTTACGATATATATTAACAAAGTATTATGAATAATAACGCATGAGGATTTCTATTATCTTATGATTTATTTATAAAAATATTAAATAAGGTTAGTTTCCCTTATTGTTAAGCTATGGGTTCTTAATAGACCGATGCCGTTATCTAACCGCCGTAAATTTACGGTGGATGACACCAAAAAAACCTTGTCTTTGCAAACCGATGACGTGTTTTCTTTGCATTTAACGCTCTTTAGAAAACTACACCAACTGGTTTACACAGACAAAATTTAATGTCATCATCCACCTCTATATGGGGCCGCGGTAGCCTAGTGGTCAAGGTCGTGGACTAGCGGCCTGCGGTTTTCGTTCAGTCGCGGGTTCGATCCTTGGCCGTCAAAGACCCGCCGTGGAACCTGCTGATGCACGTTAAATCTGTTCGAGGTCCAAAGTCCTCCCGTTGGCGTGGCGTGGATGTTAGGACAGGGGGGTGCCATTTCAGGTGTCGTCCTCGTCACTTGACCGATCCTTGGCCGTCAAAGCCTCGCCAATAGCCCTCGTGTTGCTTCTAGTGCGACGTTCATAAAAACTAAACTAAACTAAAACCACCTCCATATGGCGGCCGCCAGATAACAGAACAACTTTTCTAGAAAACTGTAGCTTGAGGCTTCTAGAAACTTGTAGCTTCAATACCTGCCATTTTGATTTCGTAAACACAGAGTAAATACTGTGGATTTTTCTTTTTACTATTTTATCTATTTGAATGGAAAAACGTGCATCCAAAAAAACAAAAAATAAGGAATGTTTCTGAGGAATTACATTTTCCCACCTATTTTTAAAAACATTCCCCCCCCCTCTCATTTTCATGACTCTTTCATGTTTTTTTCTAGTCTAAAAAAAAAAAATTCTAAAATATTTTCGAAAATCGATGAAAAATAAATGGTACAAATTCCATAGGATTAACATAACTTTCATGAAAATAAAATTGTAGGTTAGACAAGAGTCTTAAGAGAATATGATGTAAATGTTTTCGAAATCACGTGGTTAGTCACTAATAGCTTTTCGTGATAGAAATAACTCAACATGAATCATTAATTCAGGAACCTTTGATTTTTTTTTATTATAAAAGAAGCAATTATTAATAAAAGGCGGTGCGGGTCGAGTAGTTGGTTTGAGACTCAATGCCGCTAAAGACCCGCCGTGTAGCCGAACCTAATGCACATTAAATCTGTCGAGGTTCAAAGTCCTCCCCTTCATGTAATGTGGGAGTTAAGAGTGGGAGGGGCTAGTTCAGGTGTCATCGTCCTCATTTGACCGAGGTTCAAAATTACGAGTTCGGCCACCAATAGCCATCGTGTTGCATCTAGTGCGATGTTAATAAAACCAATCAAACAATCGAGCCCTCATACCACTAAAGACCCACAGTGTATACAGGGCCGATGTTCGTTAAACCTGTCGAGGCTCAAAGTTCTCCCGTTGGCATGTTGTGGAAGTTTGCTGAGGGAGGTGCCAGCTCAGGTTTCGACCTCTTCACTTGACCAAGGTTCAAAATACGAAGCAGGTTGGCAATAGCCCTCGTGTTACTCCTAAGGATGACATTATTGAAAAATCACACTACTCCTTCTAAAAAGAGAAGGCAGTTTGGATATTTGTTGTAAATGTTCTTTCAAAGCTTTTTCTAATTTTTATTAGAAATCCTTTTCACCATTTGCATAAGCGTAGTTGTTTTAACATTCGTTTTTGTAATGGGTTTTCTTTAACTCACAATGTGACTATGTCTGGCTCAGAACTTTAAAAGCTTTCTTCTCACATTTTAAAGCCCTCATTTGGGCTGAAATTTTCTATACACGATTGTTTTGTATGATAATGCGATAGTATAATTATAATTAATAATAATTAACTGAATAAAACTAATTATTTAAAGAACTAAATTTTATGCCCAGTCTCACACCAGTCGCTAAATCCGTCGTTTAATAATTTATCATACGCTTTAATTTTAACAATATTTAGCTAAAATGTAGTCAATTCAATAACATAATTTCTCTTTTTCTTTAATTTTAATTACATGTAGCTTAATTTATTAACACAATGCTTAGTTGAGCTAAAAAATTTGACACGTATTTATTTTAGATGATAAATTTAATAAACGTCAAACAATGAAATAAATCAATAAAACTAATTATTGAATAAATTCAAATTGACTCAACGTTCAAATTTCGCTCTCAAAATTTAAGGTTTCGAAAAATTATGTTTAGTAAAGTGTGAAGTTTGAAAGTATCCTATGTTCAAAAAAGTCGTTTTTGACCGGTGATATTATTATAATACAATTAACGAACGGTTTTTAGTAAATAAAATTTTAAGATATCCAGTGTAATACGAAATTGATTTTTAAATTCGTAGATCGAAATATATAAATCTCTCGCAAATTCATTCAATATATCTTATATTTCAAGACTCAATATTGTAAACAGGTTTATGTGTTTATCGTCTATGGATTCATATTAATATTTAAAGACTTTTCTGACTCAAAATGTGTTCCGAGTTCAGGTCACGCTCCTTTAAGTTGTACGAAGTCAGACATAAGTTTTTATCCTTTTGGAGAAATATAAAACGGAGCCGACTTTTATTGAAACTTTTGCTGTGTTCAAAAACCATTTTTGAAATATAATACATGAATTTATTTAAGCATTTTTTTTTCTTCTGGAAAGGGTTTGTGATATTTGTTTTGTGTCTGACTTTTGTCTTGTTCATCGTATCGTCTTATATTAAATACTTGTATAGGGGCAATGTCTTGTAAAGACGTTGATGTAGAAAAACGGAAGAATTAAATTGTTAATAACGAATTAAAATGAACAAGAAAACTATTTATTAATCAATACTTTAAAAGCTTTCGAAATTTATGATTCGGAATTGGAAACTTTAAATATATAATTCAGAATAATATATATATATATATATATAAGCAATGCACCATTAGTAATTTATTCAGATGTAGAGTCATAAAAACTTGATACAGACTAAGAAATCCAAGCGTTTGTTATACATCAAGAATTAATAAAGCCTTGAGGTGGATAAAATATTAAAGAAACTGATTACATGCCAGAAGTAGCAAAAATATGATGTAGGCCAAATAATCAGATAATTTGATATAAACCAGAAGTAATAACAACATTACGTAGATCAAAAGTAAATAAACTTTCTGTGCAAAATTCCTTGTTTTAATTCGAGTGTTAAATGATTTTGTTGATGACTATACCAAAGGTATTTAGAGCTCATCAATCTCTTCCACGTGATGTATTTTTTTAAAATTTTGACACATTATTTTTATTCATTTAAGCTTCTAATTATCTATATTAAACCTCTAAATGACATTCTTAAGCGAGAGAGATATGAAACATTAATTATATGTTTAGTTTATTTTATATTTAATATATTACAAGTAAAAAATACCTTTCAATGAGAAATAATTAAATATTATTTCTGAATATTTTTGTCGGTGTTGTAAAGCTCTATTTTTAGATCTGCTTCAAAAAGAAATTTTTGTAAAAATGTTGAAAAATGTATATATACGAAAAAATTTAAAAACTCTTCTTTTATAAGGAAAATTATTAATCCACCTAAAATAAGCTCAGATCAGAAATAGAAATAAAGCTTTTAAATTTATCGTTAAGATATCAATTTTATGAAAATAGAATGAGTGTGTTATTTTCTTTTAACCATAGTTTATTACTAAAGAAAGATTTATTAATGACTTGAAAATTTAATATTAATAATTATATATATATATATATATATATATATATATATATATATATATATTCCTCTCTTTTAGTACTCAAACCCTATTAATTTGGCTGTATTATTTTGAGATTTACGTTTATGACATAATTATTTTGTTTCTTTCTGAACTGTATTACATTTAAATAATTAGTTTCATTTAATTTAATTCAAATATCATTTAGATACTTCATCAAAACAGAAAAAAACAAATGAATGTACATTTCACTGACCGTTATAAAGGATTATCAATATTGTAGTTATTTAAAAGAACTCGTTATTTTTATCAATATTTAAACTGATTAATTATTTATTTCCTTTTTCTATTAAGACCCATGTGGTGACCGGGGATGACAGAATAGTCCCACTGTAGCGCATGCATGTCGTAAAAGGCGACTAAAATGAGTACCCAGCGTCTGGGGGTATAGCCGGGCACCCTGCCCCTGGGGATTATATCAGGGGACTTCAGAGGCTTGCCTTTTTTAGGTAAGTACGGGCATCGTGACCCCGAGGCACCCGAGTGATCATTTTCTTTCCCATGGAGTTTACTGCCTTTGGTAAACACGGGTGACACACCCCGGGGTTACCCTAAGGATCCTTCTCTTTTTTCGACCCTCCTTCTTGTCAACCAATTAGTCTTTTCTTCTATTTCTTCTCGTCTAGACCACAGTTATTTGGCGCAGCATAGCCATATCTGGCTGTTGCGGCAGTAAACTTTACTTTCTCACTTGACCATTCTTGTCGATCAATCTTTTTTCATTGTTTTACAGTCTGGATCACAGATTTACCTGTTTGGCGCAGTATGGCCACGTCTGGCTCTTGCGCCAATAAAACTTCACTATCATCTTCACTTTTTTCTATTAACTTTTGTTGTCTTTTCTTTATTGATAAATAGTTTTACAGTTTTGAGTTAAATCATTTTAGATTTTTAAACTCAGTCTTTTCCAACTTCAATCTGCTAAGATTTAAGTCAGCATGAAAAACTTAAACTTCCCGTTTACCCGCCATTTTGATTTCGCGGACTTAATGTTAATCCTATGAAATTTCGACTTTAATTCTCACATCTTTACTATTTGGTCTATTTGGATGCGTTAAAATGCATCCGAAAGAGCAAAAAATAATGAATGCTTCTGTGGAATTACTTTTTTCCTAAGATTCTGAAAAATATTGTTATTCTTATTTTAATGATTCGCTTGTGAGTTTTCCGGTCTTTAAAGAATATTTTCAAATATTTTAAGAATTCGGAGGAAAAAAGTAATTCCACAGAAGCATTCATTATTTTTTGCTCTTTCTGATGCCCTTTATTGCATTCAAATAGATCAAATAGTAAATATAGGAGAATTCAAAACGAAATTCTATGGGATTAACATTAAGCTGATGAAATCAAAATGGTGGGTAGACGGGAGACTTAAAGCTCTCATCTACCGGCCATTTTGATTTCGTGAACTTAAAGTTGATCCTACGGAGTTTCTACTACTGTTCTGAAATCTTTAAATTTTATTTCTCTATTTAAATTCAATAGAGTGCACGCGAAAAAGCAAAAAAAAAAAAAAAAAAATGAAGATTTCTGGGAAATTACATTTTCTCTCCAATTTTTGAAAATATTTTAGAATATTCTTAAAGACCCGGAAACCCATCAATGAGTCTAAAATAAGGGTAAAATATTTTTTTAAAAAATTGGAGAGAAAATGTAATTCCTCAGAAACGTTCATTATTTTTTGCCTTTTTGGATGTATTTTTATTGTATTAAAATAGATAAAACAATAAAAAGTGTAGAACGGTAACAGGAATACTATAGAGTTAACATTACAATCATGAAATCAAAGAGGACAGTAGATGGGCCTTACAGTTTTGCTTTTTTTCTCGTGTTCTGGGTTAGTATTATGATGAAGATAATGAGCAGATTTTTTTTTGTAATGATTTTATTATATTCCTATCCAATACAGCGTATTTTATTTGACTAAGTGAATCAATAGATTGTACAAAGTTGTACCGCTTAAGCCAACGGTAAATAAACGTTCTATGTCCTCCCTATCGAATCAGTACAGGTACGTAATGGCCCGAGTATAAGGACAGATTCGGTAAGGGTTGAAAAAAGTCTTATTCATAAAAAACGGAGAAGTTTTTTTTATTAGAAACTTGCGATAACAGTGAAGAATTTCGAATTTTACAGCATTCCCTATACACTACAGATAACATTTTTTCACAGACTTTTGAAACGAAAAAAAGTCAGAAAAAAAAATCGATTGAACATTTTTTTTTAGATATTCTTTTCTGCTATTGTCTACTATTTGTTTAGAAATATGAACTGTTTCCATGGTTGCTTTTGTATGAATATTCGTATTTCGATGTCAAATACATGCCATCTTACAATCTATGGAATGTTGATAATCTCCTATGAATAAAGCTTTCGAATGAAATTGCAGAAGCCTGCAATTGCTTATGCCTTTAAATAGAATCTACTTTGTATCTATGTATTGTACTTGCTCAAAGTATAACTAAATCAAGAGTGGATAATTTGTTTTCAAAAACTAGAGTATGGTAATGGGTTACAATTAGATCGCATTCATGAATATTTTATTACATATATATACAAAAGTGCATATTATTTCTAAAATCTTCTGATTCCATATGTAATTTTTAAAGTTCTGTAAGAACAGTGAACCTTAGATACTAATAGAGCCGGAAAGTGAGGAAATTAAATTTCAGTTTGATTAAGTTAAAGTGTTATAACTGAGGACAGGCGAGTACCTTATAAAAGAGATAGAGAAGGCATAGGACGAAGAATAAGAAATATTTATAAAATATTTCCTTTAGAAATATTTTAAACATATTTCTCATGTAACATTTGTTTCTTTGTAGAAACATATTAAAAACATTGAAAAAAAAATAAGAGAAAAACATGCAAAGCTTTACATTTGATATAACTGAGGATTTTTTATTAGTATATATATATATATATATATAAGCGAAATACCACAGATTGATTCATCACGAGATCTCTAAGACTATACAACCGATTGAATTGAAATTCAGCATAGTTACTCATTTTGCGATGTAGACGCTCACTAAGAACGGATTTTACGGAAGTCTTATCCAAAATGTAATTTTCATCCGTTAATCTACTCTTATCCGTCGGTAATGTTATGTTTGGCGACTTTATCGCCAAAAATGTTATAATCGATGCCAAATGGAATATATATATATTTTCTGTGTATACTGTGTATTGTCACCCATTAAGTTTACTTGGTGAGATTTGCATATGCGAAATGGAAAAATACCAAATATTTTTATATAGAGGCGCTGATGAAGAATTGGCAAGATTTTTTGGCATGAAATTTTGTGCTTGTCGAAATTAAGAAATGTACAGATTTAGCGATGGAAATAAATAAGTTTGGAATCCCACGGTTGGTGAAAGTGTAATTTAGCCCCAAAACTTAGTGGGATTTTGAAAAATACTAAAATAGTTACTTCATACGGAGTAGCGCTCATGCAAGACAATTTTCGTTTATTGGAGACATTTCGGACGTCCCGATTTGCTTGACTTTTTTTTAGAATTGGAAATTTAGGACAAAAATCTTATGATAGACACGATGTCATTGCGATTGTATTTCGTTTGAAAGCTAAGCACAAGATGTATCTTTTAACAAAAGATTGTATATTTTTCATTATTAGGTGTAACATGTTTACGGTGAAATGATCTATCTATATATATATGGGGTGACTTTTGACTATTTTTTTTATTTTTCTCATATTTTTCAAAGTGGTGGATAACCATTATTAAAGACAATCAATTACATAAAATTTTAAATTTAGATTATCATTATCGCTTAAAAATTGAAAATTTTCTTGATATTTTACGTATAGGTTCCGAAATATAATATTATCGTCCGCCCAGCGAAGCGGGTGGGTATCAGCAGGTATATATATATATATATATATATATATATATATATGGTGGATTAAATTTTTGAGAATTCTTTATTATTAAAAAATGATAGTATTTTAATTATTTAATCTTCATTACACTGACTTGAATGAAATTCGAGAAAAAATTTTAAGTTGTAGTTTGTAAATGAAAATGGTAATTTTGCAAAATTGTAGTTTGTTGCTAGAAAAAGTCATCTGCTATTATTAAGGAAAAAATATCTATCCTATTTCTGATCCATTTACGTAATAAATTATTGTTCAAATTTCTTATAAGAATCAATATCATGTTCTTTAAAAAAATTACTTTATTATTTTTACTACATTACAAAAACACCAAAAAAAATATTTTTAGATGACTTAGGCTAAAATTATATTATTACAATTCTTAAGATAATAAAATAATTGAATTTAGAAATTTTTTTTTTACAAACCTTAGTCTAAATTGCTAACAACAAATATGCATTAAATAATTCTCTTTTTTAAAAAGCCACAGTTTTATTTTTGTTAAAGTCTGAATAAAAAAAATAATGTTAAGTTTAAAATAAATGGACCAAAACAAAAGTATCTGACATTTAGAAGCAAAACAAAATAGTTCAGCTTTACTGGATTTGTTATTTACGTCTTTGAACTGAATGTTTTTCGTTTGATAAAATGCTTGAAAATGCCATTAAAATAGAGTTAGGGAAAGGTGAATGATTCAAAAACCCTATTGTATTATGTGAAATAGTTATCCAAATTAATATTTTGAGAATACCAGAGTGATTTTAAGGATTCGAATACCTTCGAAGATTATACAATACTAGCTTAACTGTACAAAAGACTATTCAATATAAAAGAGAAGTATTTAGATCATAGGGAGAACTTTTGACAACGACAAGTTTTCAGTACTTCAAAGAAAACTTTCATACAAAAAACTACTTTTGTTAGAGTTAAAAGGCGGCTTCACTTTCAGCTCAATTCGTAAAATACGTTGCACTTGTGAATATTCCAGTTGTTCAAGAATGAATTATTTCAATTTTCTAAGGATAATGTCTACAATTGCCATTTGAATAACTATAGATTGTATGTATTTTAATACATTATTCTCTATACTGTAGAAGTGCATTTCTAATACTTTTAAAGATAATAAATATAAAATGTCATCGTAACTTAAACCAGATATGAGTTCTGAGCTCATGGAGATAAATAAAATAAATACCTATACTTTTAACTGAAAGAATGGTAAAGGCTTCTTAAATCACATATCTGCCTCAAAAGCGTGTGAAAATCATGTGCAGTAAAATTATCTTAAAAGGATAAAATTTCAAAATACCTCATGAATTTAGGAGTTAAAAAACACTATTCACTGGAGAAACTTTTTAAATGGTTTTCTAAAAATGGAAGAAAAGACTGACATTATTGTATCATGTTAACAATATTTAATATATTTACTGAATATATAAAGATACTTTATTTTCATGTCTTGCTACCTAAAAAAACACAAGTTTTTGACTTATTTCGTGATTTGTTTGCATTAGATTAATTGCATTACAAAATAGTTTTTTAATAAAAATATTATTTTAATACTCTCTGAAATTGCAATATATATGTATCACATCGAATTTCCTGTTTAAAATTAATCCCTTTTGTACAGATTTGTTTTTAATACCATGAAACTAAATAAAACACTTTTAGTTACATGATTCTTCGATCTATCATCATAAATTTGAAAAAATTTATATGTAGCTAGGCAAAAATTATGTATTAAATATACAAGAACTGGTTGAAAGTTAATAACTGAATGAACATCCGAATTTCACAAATATTGTAGTAACTGAAAGCGATATGTATTCTCTATGTAATGCATCAATCATTTTTTCTCATCGTCTTTTTCCGCTCATTTGCGTGATTGCGTACTTAGATGAGAAACCCATTGGAGAATAATTCCAATGGTTGTTGTCGAAACAAGGATTTAATGGAAACTGCCATTAGAATAAATGTGATATCTCCTTAAGTACTCTTTCATCTCAAGAAAAAGAGGTAAATTGAAAGATTAAACGATGCCCATCTGTTTTAAACTTATCTCTTTCATGTTTTAGTATAACAGCGACATTTGAGAACAAAGTAAACAAGTGAGAATACACGCGTAGTATTCAGTTAATTTAAAATGTTTGAAAATTAGACTATTAATAAAAAAGTTTTGACGAATTTTAAAGCTTATTATCGGGAATTTAACAAAGACGATCTCACCTAAAATTGATATATTTCATAATAGAGTCTTATTTAATCTTCATTTCTTCGAAATCTTATGACATAACAGCCAAACATATTTCTGAATTAAAGGATTGCAGCATCTATTCTTAAATAATATAGTCTATTTATGCTCATAAATATGTGTTAAATCAAGTTTCCTTTTTTCTTAGTGCTCAAGTGAATTTTTTACGATATAACTCTCGATTTTTAATTTGTTTATCAAACATTTTCTGGCTTTATTTGTGTCCGATGAAAGGTCCACTAACCATTATGATACGCGTCATAGTTTTGGAACCCAGTCACATTATGTATTCAACATCCGAAATTCCACCCCAGTCTCCACATCTACGCCTTAATACGAGATTTATTAAGGGGTTTAACTTCTAAATTTTTGATACACACACACACACAAAATGTCTGTCTAAAATTGTGTGTGTGTGTGTGTGCATGTATAAAGTGAACCTTATTTACCTTCTTTTTTTTGTCATTTTTTAATGTTGACTTCATTTTTCTCTATACTAAGCATTTTAGCTTGCACGCAGTCTTTCTCAAAAACAATTAACAAGTTTGTTTGAAATATCCTTGATATGTTGAAAATAAGTTTTTTCATGATTTATACAACACAATTTTAGACAAATTATTAAAAGAAAAAATTAAATTGTAATTATAATTGGACATTTATTTTAAATTTTGCTAATTTCTTAACAAATATATTAAAAACATTTTTTGCTAATGTGTGTGAATGTATAGTTTATTGGCGCAAGAACCTGATATGGCTATGCTGCGTCAAACAAGAATAAACTGTGGTCTAGACGTGAAGTTGAAAAAAGACAAAAAGTGATTGACAAGAAGGAGGGTCGAAAATAGAGAAGGATCGCCAGGGTATCCCTAGAGTGCGTCACACCTGCTTACCAAAGACAGTAAACCCCATGAGAAAGAAAAAGATCACTAGGGTACCTCGGGGTCATGATGCCCGTACTTACCTAACGAAGGCAAGTCCCTGAGGTCCCCTGATATAATCCCCAGAGGCAGGGTGCCCGGCTATACCCCCAGACGCTGGGTACCCATTTTTTTCGCCTTTTACGACATGCATGAGCTACAGTGGGACTATTCTGTCACCACATGGGTCAATTTCTTGCTAAATGCTTTATAAAAGTACGTATAACTTCAAAATTAAACATGCACTCTACTAAATAACATCACTTTTGAACATTTTGATCAATGGTGAACTTCAGAACCCTGCGCAGAGGTAAATATAGGTTTTCGTGATTAGAAAAGTTCTCTAATTTATACTTCTTTATAACTTTAAGATTTCTTAAAAAAAATATGTGGAAGTATGATAAATAATGTAAATATACATAAATATTACGAAGTAAAAGCTTCAAATTTCTGCTTTGTTTCATTTGTGAGTTTTACTGGTTTTGGAAAAAAAAAAATTCACTTACGCAGATGATTGTTAAGCCTTGAGTCTCCTTAACACGACAAATTTAGGAACATCAGCTCCTCTACACGCCGAATCGTATGGAATTAGTTCTCTAACACTCAACTCTATTGAAAATTCGCTAGAAAAGAGCGCATAACTATGACCATTCTACTATCGTGCCTTATTTCTCGATATAACTCAGCACTAGTGCAGGTTTATACCAATTACCACGAAACCCTTATAAGTTAAATATGGTGACTGTTTTTTCTTTTCCCATATATTTTGCAGTATACTAATAAATCAATAAATAATGGAACTCTTCTTCATTGAGTTATAGGTTTGTCGAATTTGCTCATCTTTATTCAGAACTTATGCCGTATCTCAATTTAACCACTTAACAGTTTCCTTTTTTTTGTCCTGTTAAGTCATAAAATAAGCATATTTTTCAAACACAATTTCTTATTCCTTTCGATTATATGAACTCAAAACAGCAGCCAAAACAATTTTAGACATTGATTTTAAGAAATTATGCTAATTTTTATTTATTGCGAAAAAAATTACATTTTTAATAAAAGTTGGCTTTTTTTCGGAACAATAGCCTAACTGGAAAGATTGGTCAAATCGAATTATCAGCCGCAGTTTATGCAACTTAGAGTCCTCATGAGTGTTAGCTGCAAATTTGATGCCATCTGAGAGATGTAAATATCAATGATTGAGATGAAAGCGCCAAAAAGACGATTTTTGAAAAAAAAAAAAAAAAAGGGAGTTGGTGTTCATCAGGTCTTTTCACATTTCCTTGTAAAATATACAAAGTGATAAAAACTTGAATTTTGTTTTTAGTCTTTATTTCCCGTTTTCAAGTTCTGCTGTTTCTTTGTAGATTACTGTTTCGAATAAATCTATCTGCATATTGATTAGTTTCAGCAACTATCATTTCAAGGAGATTATCATCAAAGAAAATATCAAGAAATTGTAGGGTTCCATTACTTATTATAATATTTAAAGAACTGCTAGATTCGCAGTGAAAGGAGAACGGGGTGGTGCTAAAAGAGGATTACTAGTATCATTTTCACAAAAGTTCCGAACTTGAGTAAGGTCATCTAACATTTCCATTTCCTCATCACTAGAGAAGTCCGATAATGAATTTTTCCTAACTACCAGAATAGTTTAGTGAAATTTCAGATTCACTGTCTGATCCAATATCAGAGTTACCTTTTATTATAAGCCACTCATTGTCACTCATTCTGCTTTTATTTTACCTCGGAATTAAAAATATATATATTTGTTATAACATGTGATTCACCCAAGCAAGTGAAAACCAAATTTGCGTTTCTTTCCGCTTAAAAAAAGCAGTAAAATTTGACTTAGAAACCAGTTCAAACTTGTTTTACAATCCTATTATTACTTGCGAGGATGAAGACCAGGAGGAGAGGACTACCCCCCTGTTAGAAACATTGCAAATTAAAAAGAAGAGAAAACTCGGGAAAATCAGTGGATTAGCTTCGAAAAATGTGTTGCCCGAGCGGAGTTCGGGCAAAACTGGGAAGTGGTATATTAAACAAAAGCTACAGTACACTAATTGCGGACACTTAATAAGTAAACGAAATTATTTATTATCAATGCAGAATATCCAAGGTCGCTCTCTCTAGAATTCTACCCTAACTCATAGTCTTAATTTATAATTTTAACAAGAAATATATCTATTACCTAGCCTCTCGTTGTTGATATCGCAACTTTCTTCCGACAATAACCTTGGAGATTAAAGAAAATTCACTTCTACCCACAAAATTAACAGCTTAATTTTAAACTTAGTAATAATGCTCGATCTCTCTGTCAATCCTTATCCTACATCTCCCTATCTTTACCATAAATTGCAAGTGGCCACGGTAACCTAGTGGTCATGGACGCGGACTCGCGGCTGACGGTTTTCATCGATTCGTCAATTCCAACCTCAATGTCACTAAAGACCCACCTTGTAACCGGGGCTGATGGTGATTAAATTTGTTGTGGCTCAAAGTCCTCCTGTTGGCGTGGTGTGGAAGTTAGGAGAGGGGGTGCCAGCTCAGGTGTCGTCTTCGTCAGTAGCCCGAAGCTCAAAATTACGATACTATTCGCCCATAATCCTCGCATTGCTTCTCAGTGCGATGTGAAAAACAAAAACAGCAATCCTCTGAGCTTTCTTAGACAGTAAATTATATGCTCAATTTTCCGTATGCCTTTAGTACCTTAAACTGTGTACTTTTCAATAAAATTTATTCACATGATGTTGCGACCATGGTTGCCTAATGGTCATGGTCGTGGACTTGCGGTTGGCGGTTTTCGTCGATTCCAAACTCAATGTCACTAAAGACCCGAGTAACCGGGGCTGATGCTGGTTCAATTTGTTGTGGCTCAAAGTCCTCCTGTTGGCGTGGTGTGGAAGTTAAGAAAGTCAAGTGCCAGTTCAGGTATCATCCTTGTCACTTGAGCGAGGTTCAAAATTACGAAATTCGCCCGCAAAAAGCTGTTGTGTTGCTTCTGGTACGACGATAATAAAACCAACCATTAATTACTTATCATTATATCTAAATCACTTCACTTCATTTCTATCTTCATCTAATTACCTAATCGTGTTTTATTTTGGTCTGGAAGAAATTGTAATTTTGTGCAATTCAACACGATAGAAGTCCCCTAGGTTAGTGAAGAGAAAATCGCGAATAGCTCAAAATCACAGGGTTATTATAAATCACTGATAAAAATGAATAATATATTGCAATATGTTTTTCAATTAAATTCAGTTTTTTTTTTATCTACGTTAAAATTGAAAATGACAGGGTTTAAAAATTGATTTAAAATTTAACTTAAAATATCTGATTTGTAGAATAGGACGAACAAAGTTGGTTTTGTAAACATCCATGTATTCTTCCAACTTTAATTTAATTTGCTTTAGAAAAATTCTGTGAAAGATGCAAATTTTCTCTTAAAAATATCATTGGAATGATGTAAAATTCCACAAACAATTAATTTTGGCATTATTACCTCATTTTCCATTTGTCTTATTACCTTTTTGCCTATTTTTATTTAGATAACATATAATAAAGAAACTAGAAATGTGACAGAAAATAAATTTAATATATATATATATATATATATATATATATATATATATATATATATATATATATATATATATATATATGCTAACAATAATAATATAATAATACATGTATATGAATATATGCAATACATATAATACATATATAGATGATATGCATGCATATATGTAATGTTGTGTGCATGCACACTGCACACACACATGCATGCATACTGACCTTATGTATGTAATAATATATATATATATATTGCGTGTGAGGCCCTTTTTGTTTGGAGGTCTCCAATTTTTTTCATTCTCTCTTCAAAACCTTTACATATCTTAAATATGTCTAAGAATTATACGTACTTTTCTTGTCACATTTTGATTTAGATCGTGATTAGATTAAGCATAACAATTAAATAAACATTTAATTTAAATTAAGAGATATATATATATTTTAGAAAACTAACTTCTGTACTAAAATTAAAACATAATGTTAGGTATTTCAAATAGCTTATCATATAAATATTGTTATATATAGTTAAATTATATCATACTATTAATCATTCATTTTATATCAAATTAGGAAATAAGATTTATTCTCGAAACATTCAAAGGCATTTCATCAACGCTTATTTGATAATTGACAAAATCAAAGTATTGTCCTTTGTTTAGTAGATAATCCCATGTCATATTGTGAAATCCAATCAATAATTGATACGCTATCACTTCAATTGAAGGGCATTTAATACACTAATGAATAGATGCCACTCCATCCTGTTTAAGCAGTTTTCTGTGCCTTTGAAGTGCCTCTTAGTGTAACCAATGAATGTGTTGCTGGTTAATGCGTTTGCGTCATCTACATCATTCATAGATTCTACACTTCTATACATTTGGAATCGCTCATAGATATCTTATGAAATGTTTCGAACTTTGAACTTCTGTCTATACAGCATTTAAGGCACAGTTATTTCACGTAAATTAGATCATTCGTAGATTACAGTGTTCTGACGTGTTTAATATATTAAATTCTCTTATATAAGTGAATGTGCTTTTAAGAGATCTAGGTGTGTATTATGGGCATTTAATCTATTGAGAAATTACATAAATGGGACATTTAATAACAACCATCAAGGTAATAAAAGTTTATTACAAAAATTAAGATTGAAAGTTATTTCTGGAAGAAATAATATAGCACATGAAACAATTATTATGAATATTTAAGACTAAAAATATTAAGAAGCCAGTATGAAAATTAATGCCTCCTGGGTTATAACTTTTCACTTGTTAAAAAGATTTTCTCAATTCTTATTAAACCTGAGAACTACGCATAATTTAATTTTTGACATAAATCAATCCCTATAAAACATTTTTGCCAACAAATGATTAGGCAAGAAAATACGTCGGAGAAGAAATGTTGTGGTAGACAACAAGTTTTATTCAAAATTTTCCATCATCGTTAGAACAAAAGTAGTGTCTTTTAAGGTGATCTGTCTTTTTTTGGTTTGGTTTTATTAGCGACGCACTAAAAGAAACACATGGACAATTGGCGACGGATCTCGTAATTTTGAGCCTCGCTCAAGCGACGAGGATGACACTCAATCCCTTTTAGGAAGAGGTGAAAGTTGTGAGATACAAGTAAGGTTACAGCAATGTATTTTTGCTTCTCAGCAACCTATTCACAGCACCTGGGTAGCGACACCTGGGAACAAATGCAACAAACATATTATGAAGAAAATATATATAAATTTTAAGAACAAGTAGAATTTTAAAAATCATGTTAAAAATAAAATTGTTATGTCCATGGAAGCAAAACTTTTTATTCACGTGTAAGACTAACGTAAGGCTAATTAATTTTTTTTATCTAATTTTACTTTAATTATACACAAATTTCGCAGAGATTTTTATACATAACTATATATGCAACGACTGTTTGCTTAACTCTCCGTTTACATCTTTTGAAACACAGGATAATCGAAGTAAAATAAAATTTGAATTTAATCTTCCGTAAATTGAGTGTCTAGATCTAGTTTATTTTTTGTGATACAATATATTGCACTGAATATCATATTAAAATACACTCATAAATAATGGATGCAAAAAATAAAAAGAATGTTTGATTTATTAAATATTCATCAAAATTTACAGTCTTAATTCTTAAAAGAAATTTACGAAACCTAAGACCTCACTAATTTTTAATGATTTTGTATTAAAGCAAATATTCTTTTGAAAAGCAGAAGCAATACCCCAATCTTTTTTTTAAACGTTCCGTAACCGAAGTCTTAATAATCGAATTTTATAACCAGAACCTTAATAATATTCTATAACCGAAACTTGATAATTAAGTAACTTTATATAACTTTAAGGCTCCGTAACTGAAACTTTAATCATAGATATATATATTGTTTTTTAATGTATATTTCAATTTATACTTTACAAATTGGTGCATTTTCTAATCTCAAAATTATAAAATTACAATTTAAAATAGATATAATATTTTAAAATGTATTTTAGTAATTAATAATTGGGAATAATATTATAATGCTCTCTCTAATTTTCCTTTATTATTACTGCTTTCCATTAAATAATTTTTAGCTTATTCAGAAGTATTATGTACACAGTATTAGTAGGTCTTATGATTCCAAAGCTCTGTCATAAAAAGAAAGATATATTAATGTGCATCGTATTCTCTAAGCATATTCAATGGCAATCATATGAATTGTTAAGGCCATAACATATTAAAATCTTTTCTATTCCTTTTGTTACTCCCAACTGATTTTGAAAATCGAAACTTGCAATTGAATAGTTAAGAATCAGTAATTTCACTATAATTACTGTAGACGACACGCAGAACTTATTATAAACTTGAGATTGTCTTTCTTCACCATTATTTCTTTATCAAATATCTCTGCGAATAACAGTTTTTTTTTTTCGTTATGAAATAACTGAAATTTAATGCTTATGAAGAAAAAAATATTGAAAGGGACATTACCCAATAAGTAAAAGAAATAGAAAACAGTGTTTCTTTTTTGTACTTCAATTTTCATTGTTATTAACTTTTCTTTTTTGATACTGCGAATTAAGTTTTTTTAATTCATTGCAACTAGATAAAAAAAGAAAAAATATGTTTATTAATTAAAAATTTTAAAAATATTAACTTTTATGGTAAGAAAAATAATGACGCTAAACAAAATGAAGTCTTTTCATATACTGCTAATATTAATTATGAAAGAAATCAGAAAATTTAATAAGATGTTTTATTTTATAACATAAAAAGATTTTAGTTTTTTTAATTAAAAGAAGTTGACCAGACAAAAAGCATATTTTTCTTAAATTTGCTTCAACATAAAAATGTTATTAGCTTTTGAAGTGTTAGGGTTTTATCAATTCATAAGAATAAAATTTCAACGACTTACTGTGCAAATCAGCACTTTTCCTTCTTTTTAGAAAAATTGAAAATTTATTTAACAATACCATAACCAATGTACTTTCAATTGTTTTTGTCTAAATGAAGAAGCATAATGTACAAAAATAAATTATACAAAATTTGAAGTAGATGATGTAAAAGGTTTTTTTTAAAATTTTCTATTAAATAAAAATCAATAATATAAGTTCACATAAACTAGTTTTATTCTTGGAATTTTTATATAATTTTTTCAAAATAATTACTTAATGAACCTTTGATTAGTAAAATTGGAATTTTAACGTCACTTTATAATTACAGCAAAGCCATTGGCAGCGAATCAAGTAATTTTGAAACTCACTTAAGAGACGTGAGTGACTCTTGATTTATCACCTCCCTCTCTTAATTTGCGCGCAACGTCAATGTGAGAACTTCGACCTTCGACATATTTATCAGTCCCGCTACACGGTGGGTTTTGAATTCATCAGGGATCGAAGCCTACGATTCGATAGAAGCAGCTCGCCTACGAGTCCACGAACATGACCCAATGGCTACTGGGCGCCATACCCCTTCCCCATACATACACACACACACACATATAAATATATATATATATATATAAATAAATTAAGGTTCTTGCAATTTTATACAATAAATATAATTTAAATCAAACAATAAAACAGGAAAAATTCATTACCCTCGTTAAACTTGTATTACAAGAGAATTTTATAATTTTTGGTCAGAATCTCTATAAACAAATTCAGGGTCTCCCTCAGGGAGGTCCAGCTAGTAATTGTCTGGCCAATTTTTATTTACATTTTTATGAATTAAAACAGATTGACAATGATTCTTACTTTCTTTTTCGTTACATAGATGATCTAATTATTTTAGGTAAAACTGAGGATTTTAAACCAAATATTTCATTTTACCCTAATTACCTCAAATTATTAAAAACTAATCTTAATTCAAATACAGTAGAATTTTTAGATCTCGATTTGCAAATAGTTGACAATAGACTTATTAGTAATATTTTTGATAAAAGAGAGAGATTCAAATTCCATGTAATTAAAATACCTTTTTGGAACAGTAATCTACACAGATCCATTTATAGGAATATTTTATTGGGCTTTTTATTACGTAATAACAAATTAACCACACATAAAATAGACAAATTTAATAACATTAAAAAATTCTTCAACAACTGTTTGGATCATGATTATCCAATAAATTTCTTAAATACTTATATACATCACATATATTAAACATCTTTGCCAATCGTGATCCAATTTCAAATCCACCACACAACAATAGGTCCACAAAGTCGGCTTGTTAGTGGTCTAGCCGTGAAGAATCTATTTATTTACTTTTACACAGCTTACATTTTTACTCACTCTCTGGACCGTTATACTCCTTTACCATACAACTTATTACCAACCAATTGTTTGCATCCTTTTACATTTTATTACCAATCAAACAATGATTTGAATCTTTTTTTCAATTTATATGGTGATGATGTGTTATATTTTTTCATTTTGAGTATTTGATATACATCTTGAAGCTTAAAGAAAATTCCGTCTTACTACTCACATATTTGAATCTTCATTTCTTTGAATTTTGTAAGCAATTTTTATATTTTGATCTGTTGATAATTTTTAGAATGATAGTTTTTATTTTGTAAATTTTATCATTGAAATTTTTTGCATTTTTTAATCATTGAACTCTTTTGCAATTTGGATTTCCCAATTCAGCCTACCAGGAATTATAGATTTTATTTTTGTAGATTTTATCGCTGAATTTGTTTGCATCTTTTAATCATGAACTCTTTTGCAATTTGGATTTCCTAATTCAGCCTACCAAGTCGCAAGGGGGGAAGGTTGGTACCATTAAACTAGTTTAACCCCCGCTTAATCGGTCCTCAGCCCGATATTGCTTTTTGACTTGCTGGGTTCCATATTTTCATTTATTTTTCTTTCATTGTTACATTTCTTTCTGTCTTTTTGTCTTTTTAAATATTTTAAATTATTCTTTCATATATTTTCAGTATATATATAAAGGGATAGAGAGATTTTGTGATGTAAAGTAAATATATGTATACATGTTTATGACCACTTACAGTGGCAAGAATTGTTGCACACCGGCCCTTAATGGTCTTTTGGTGCTTTAGGTTTTGTACAGGGAATGGTTATATTCTGTGCAAAGAAATATGTAAAAGAACAAACGAAACACTCTGTACCTATTTCAAAATTGTAAAATGTCTGTTATCCAAATAAGTGGCTGTGTAAAGTGGTTGTATTGGTTGGTTTTCCAATAAAAAGGAAACCTTATTATTAGCGTAGTATATTTGAAAAGTAAAATCAACTTGACAAAACGCTGCAGATTTTACTTTCCAGAAATGAAAACAATTTTTACATATGCTCCCATTAATAAATTGTTGGCAACTAAACAAACATATTGCGCAACGATTCCAAGGAATCCTTCGCTGCATTTAGAGAGCTTCTTTGAAAACTCTTATACTCTATGAAAGGTTATGAAAAGTAATTTAGCTATAAATGATTAAAGATTCATACTTATTGTACCTTTTTCATAACTTTTATTCCGTTCTTCCTTTAATCAAAACTCAGACGCATTTTTTCGTTTTATTATTATGCCTGTTTTGTAATAATTTAACCGTTCCTCTTCAATATGTTGGTATTTGTTAAGATTGATTTATTAGTCCCATCGATCTCGAGCGTTAAATTTTAATTTGTACAAGCTAACCGATAATCAAAAACATTACAAGTAACTAATTTTGAACTAAATAATAAGTTAAAACTGTATTCATTCGCAATAAAATATTTGTTATCAGGAGGATTTTTACTATTCTGGGAGCGTTTACTTTTTTCCTCTCCGAATCACATCAATTATTTAGGACGCCCTTTCAATTTCAGATTGTTTCGTTCTTTTTATAGCTAATGATTTACGTCAAAGCGGATAAATATCCTACAACTTTCTTTAAAGCTTTGTTTTAAAACTCGATCGGGCTGCGAATGAAAAAAAAAAAAGAAGAAATAAACCCGAGGCAATCCTAGGAGATTTTTATTCATCCGTCTGAAACTATTTCCATGTTCGCGAAAACAAATTTTTTAAGAAATGGCTACACGACAATTCCATCTCTTTTGTAATTAGCTTTTAGAAAAGGGGAGAGCAAAAAGGAAAGTAGTGCAACAACGACTTTTAAAATCTCGTTACGAAACAGAAAGAGGAAAACAGGAAAAGTGCAGGACGCAAACGATGAAAGAATAGGAAAAGAAGAAAAAAAAATTAAAATGGACCGAAAATACCAGAGCTATATATCCTATATTTTCCTAAACTCCTGTATAAAAAGCATGTCGTAAAAAAAGTTCGAAAAATATCTGTAAGATCTTATCTCTCTCTAAACTTTGAAAAAAAAATGATTTTGTCAATTTTTAGAGACGTGGATGAAAAAAAGACATTCGATAGCACGTTTGAAAGCTATCAGTTAAAGAAAAGGAAAAGTTTTTAGAAAAACACATCAAAAGAGTAAATCTTAACGCTTCTCTTCCTTCTGAATTTAAGGTATGCCCGCTATTTTTTATAGCAGTTATCGGTTTCATACCGGAATTAACCTTCATCATATTGATCCAGCTCTCTAAATCGACGGACAAAGAAAGAGGGGGAAAAAAAGGATTTATTTTTCCCGTTTTTTTTTTCACAAAAGGAAGCGATTTTCGATTGATGAATCCCGGAAATCTTCTTTAAATCGCTATACCTGCTGCGGCGGAAGTTAAAGCTTCATGTAATGTTCCTACGTCATCTGTTTTCATTGCGAATGATAGCTATTCATTCTATGAGTTTTCAAAAGAGCCAAAAAAAAAAAAAAGAATATATGTTTTTTAAACTTATTGTTTTTAGTTATATGTACATTAGTGGTTCTTATAAAAAATTACATCTCGTTTTATAGAAATAAAATAAAATAAATATACTCACTTGAAAAAGAAATCACATTTTTTAATATAATCAACTCGGTAAAAAACAAGAATAGAACGTATTTTATGTTTATGGAACCAATTTTTCTTAAAAAAATCATACAAGGATAGTTTGGAAAGAAACCTCAGTTTGTATATCAATAAAAAAAACTATGAAGGAACACGAATTTTTTTTATATACTTCTATAAGTTACAGGTGCCCTCTATTTTTCAATATTGTTTAACGTAAGCAATTGTCTCAGAATTTTACCAACTTACAAATTTTCTCTTCATAAAACTCATCCGCCATCGAATTCAATGACCCTCCCATTGTTTGGAAGTTTCTCATTCTCAGCGAAGTGCTATGGACCAAGTCACTTCATTATGTGAGTCAGACGATCATAATCAAAAGGATCGAAGTCCGGGTGGTGGGGTGGATGATAAAAATTGTCCCATTTGAACTGGTGCAACAGATCTTGCATTCGTCGAGAGCAGTGATGGTAAGCATTGTCATGCAGAAACATAAATCCAGATGTCAGCGGACCATAGCATTTTTTCAGGAATGCCCTTTTCAGATGTAATAAACTTCGAACGTAATTGTCTCAGCACGTTCAATGAATTCGACAAGCAAAAGTTCAATAACATATAAACATGAAAGCCATAGCCATCCTCGTTGACTAATCTCAACGGACTTTTCTCCGCTGGCATGAAGAACTAGTATAATCTCAAGGAACTGACTGTTCTTTTGTCTCCACATTCAAATACGCAAACCTGGTTTTGTCTCCCGTCATGTTCAGTTAAAAAACTCCATTCTTCCATTATGCATCGGGAAATATAGTATAAGGCAGAGCGATTTCGATTGGTTATGTTGATATCCGTGGGAAGTTTTATACCCATTGAGAACAGAGCTTTCAATATTCTAATTTTCCGCAGGATATCTCATAAAAGATAATTCGAGAAATATTCGTAAATAGTTGCGAAAGGTTCGCGATTGTGAATGTACGGTTCTGACAAAATCTACCGTAAATTTGTTTGACGTGATCATACACTCATTACAGATGACCTCCCAGTCCTTGATTAATCATTAATATTTGCTCTTTTTTTTTTTTTTTTTGAAAAAAAATATGATCCTCTAAAGCATCACAACTTACGGTTCTGGTCTACCTGCCATTTTGATTTCGTGAATGTAATGTTAATCTTATACAAGGTTTCATGTCACAAGAGTCTATAAGATAATCCAAGATTTAATTTACCAACCACGTCTCGCAGTGAATTAAATTTTTATCGTGTTGAGGAAAACATTCCTGAAAAACCAAGAACATCGACTTTACAACGTTTTTGAGGACTTGAAATCCGTACTCACATGCCCCTTATCTCTCCTGCGCCATTTTTTTTTATCTGTAGGTACCCTTAATGTGTTTTCACCAATCAATAATCCTAAAACCATTTCTCAGTTTGAGAATAATATCCATCTAGAAATTCAAGCGATATAGCAAGATAAAATTGCAGGATGTTATAAAAAATTGGATGTGAAAAGCCCTTATTAGCGATTTGGACAATGGTGCTTTTCTAAGACACAAAAATTGTTTAACAGTCTTATTTCAAAGATTTCCAAAAAAAATTATATCTTGTATGCAAATAAATAAATTTAATTGTAGAACAAAAATTAATTTTGTTGTCACATCGATTCGAAATTATTAAGTGACTTTCGGACTTCCCTATATAATTTAGACACGATTATAGGATTTCAGTAAGTGACTTTTGAATTAACATGATCAATATTACCTAATTATTCCTTTTTTTTTTTCGTTCATACGATAAGTTAAATAGAATTTTATTTATTTTCTATCAATGTTCACAAATATAAAAAGTTCCATTGATGATTGCTCCTGAAAAGATTTCATTTTTTCACGGCCGCTGTAACCTAATGGTCATGGTCAATCACTCGTAGCCGGCTGTTCTTGTCGAGTCGTGGGTTCGAGACTTGATGCCACTAAATACTCGCCGTGTAGCAGGGGCTGATGCTTGTAAAATCTATCGTTGTACAAAGTCCTCCCGTTGGCGTGGAGGGGAAGTTAAGGGAGAGAGTTACCAGCTCAGGTGTCATCCTCGTCACTTGACCGATGTTCAAAATTACGAGTTCCATCTCCAATAGGGCTCGTATTACTTCTAGTGCGATGCTAATAAAATAAATCAATCATTTTTCCAGTTTTGTGTTTTCTCTTTCGAGTTTCAACCAGTTTACTTAAGGAAAAGCCCATGCAAAGTATTTATCAAACAAATTCTAAGTGCACATTGATTGATTGATTGGTTTCCCTCGGAGGATTACCTTCTTCAGGTAAGTACGGGTATCATGATCCTGAGATGATCTGGTGATCCATTTTTCCCTCGTTATGATTAATGAGTTTGTTAAATACGAGGGACGCACTCTGGGATAACTTAATGATCTCTCTCTATTTTGAACACTTTTTGTCAGAACCTAATGGTCAAGGTCACGAACTCATGACCAACGTACTTCCCGTCGAGTCGTGGGCTTAAGCCCGGATACCACTAAGGATCCAGAGCGAGGCTGATGCACGTTAAATCTGGTCAAGGTTACCAGTCCTCCTGAAATCATGATGTAGAAGTTTGCAGGGGAAGGTGCCAATTCAAGTGTTTTGCTCGTCACTTGACTGAGGATCAGAATTATAAGTTCCATCCTCAAAAATCTTCATGTTTCTCCTAAGTGTGACCTTAATGAAACCATAAATCCAGTTGATCAATTCTTACTTTCTTACTCCATCTGTGTTAACATCTAGAACACATATACTCCTTCTTTGACAAAGCTTTCTCAAATTTGGCTCTTGCACATAAATCTCAACTTTCCATCGTTCACTCCTTTATTGGTTTACCACAGTGGCCGAGGTAGCCTCGTGGTCATGGCTTCAAATTCATGGCCGACGGTTTTCTTTCAGTCGCGGGTTCGATCCTTGGCTGATAAGGGCCCGCCATGTAACCATGGCTGATGCGCGTTAAATCTGTCGGGGTCCAAAGTCCTCCCGGTGGAGTGGTATGGAAGTTAGGAGAGGGGATGTCAGCTCAGGTGTCGTTCTCGTCATTTCACCGTGGCTCGAAATTGCGAGGTTCAGCCGCCAATAGCCCTCGTGTTGCTTCAGTGCGACGTTAATAAAAACTAAACTAAATTAGTTTATTGCAACACATTTAGAAGCAACACGATAGTTATCGGTTAAATGTCTCACCTTTCACAGTTTTGAGCCTATGTGAAGTAACGAGGACGATGCTTTAGCTATTACTTTTTTAGCTTTCCATCCTCGGTAATTTCAGAAATTGAAGTCTTAACATATTTAACACGTATCTGTCCCGTTACAAGGCAGAACCTAATTGTACTTAAGACTTGAAATTCTAATGGCCCTGTACTGTGTGTATCCATGCTGAGTTAGATCGCGTTTGAAGTCACTTTCATCTTGAAAAAAAACCAAATAACCTGCCACCAAATCAAAATAAATTTAAGTTATAAGGAACACTTTATGAATGAATAAAATTAAATATAATTAAATACTAAGCTTTCAACATACATAACTGTATCGCTTCTTTAAGTTTAATTAACGATAAAAAAAATTTGCAAAAATTCTACAAAAATCTCAAGAGTGTTCAAAATTTGAGAAGTCGACTTTTTTTTCCCTCTAAAACTGAAACCTTGGTAAAATTACAACTCTTTTGATGATTGCGTAATTAAATATTTTTTTCCATAATTACTTGTCACGTAAGTTAATTAAGCTTAAAGTAATCCACTAATTAAATATAATTTTTGTAGGAATTAAAATAATTTAAATATTTTCAGTAAAAATATATTGAATACTTACAGCGCATTATCAAAATAAATTTCTTCAAATGAAAACCAAATTGAGGGTCTATTTTCGAATTAATTTTAACGCCGTATTTAAATATTTACTAATTAGCAATCATATTTTTCTATTTGTATCTGGCACGAGTGCTGTACTAATTTTATCAAAATTTCTTGGAAATATATTTATTCTTTTAATATACCGGAATTACTTAATTTAATTACATTAATTACAATATAAATCCTAAATGTTATTTAAATTAGTTTATATAGAAAAAAATTACATTAATATTTCTTGTTTAATTAATATGGATATTATATTTAATTAATTTTATTAGACATGTCGTCCCCTTTACAATTTAAATTAATAAAACTCTTAATTATTAATAAATACAAATATTCTTAGAAATGCCACACGCATGGAATAATTAAACCCAACAACTCAAATATAATATAAATTTGAAAATTATAAAGAAAGCGATACAACAAAGCAACGCCATGATTAAACGTCACACAATGGCGTAAAGTAGATAGAAATAACAGAAATAAAAGCATTTTTTCTTTGTAGAAAAATATTTTCTTAGAAAAGAAAACGATGTTTGTTCTGACGGCTTTAAATTATTATGAACGTTATGAAATATAATGGCGAAGACCCAAGACCTCATATAATGGCCTCATGTTTTATGTTTCTATTGTTTGGAATTGGATACTGTAACACGAGTGTTCAGTAAGCGTAACAACATTGTGTAAATATGGTATTTCTTGCTGTGTTTACTAAGAATGAACTGGGAAAGAAAAAAGGAATTGTATAATCTTTATTAAAATACGGTACGTGACTCATGGTTGTTGTTATAAAAATTGCAACAACACGAATACATAAAAAGAGAATGTAGCATCTATGTTACCTTTTATATCTTACAAGTTGCATTTTATGACAATTATGTAAAAGCTTGTATTTAACAATTGTATTATTTGTGAAGGGAAACTAATGTAATTGTACACAAAGTCATATTTCTAGGTAAATAATATTCCATCTCAACCAAAATGTACAATCTATTTGAAATATTACTACAGAGATTTGTAACAATACGGGACTCTTCTTTGAACTATCCTTATTGACATTTCTTGGTCACTACTTGATTCAAACAATTCAAATTCCAATTATTCAAAGCAAAGTTCGAATATAGATTGAAGTGTAATAAGAAAGGAAAAAGGGAAGGGGGGAGATATAGCGTATTGAAAATAATAATAATAAAATGATTGCAGTAATAAGAAGTGTGTTAGAAGTATTCCGAAGTATTGGAGAGATTAAGCCTCAACGCTGTGTCGGAGCGATTGCAGGAGGTACTAGCATCTTTTTTCGGTAAGAGAATTCTTTGATAGATTATAAAAGCTGTTAGTAGTCGCGGAAAGGATATTAGTTGAGGAGAGTATCTCCTTTATTTGAGGAAAAAATAAAAATATTTTGCAGAAGACTGACTTTACTAATTAATTTGATTCGAATTAAAGTTGAAATTTAGATCCTGTGATTAGTTTGAAGATGACTGACTAGACGGTTTATTTCAGATAGCAAGTATTTATAATAATTTAATTCAGTTTCGGCTTGTTTAACTTTAAAGTAACTCAATATCATAAACGAAAAATTTTTGTTTTTTATTTTAAAGGAGAATATATTGGAACGGACAGATGATTTATAAACCAATTATTTTAGAACAATCCTTCATCACCCTTATTACAAGCTGCTGATTAGATTTCTCTCAGATGTTGAGCTCCTGATATTTTATATGCTAATCACTTTGAAGATAAATAGATAAATTTTACAACACGACTGCAATGGTAAATTAAACAGCTATTTTACCAATATAATGTCTTCATCACGGAAATAATATGTAAAAATAATTATTTAGATTATATTCTGTCAAATTTGATATTAAATTGAAGAATAAATACTTTTTGCAAATTTATTTGAAACACTTTAAAAAACTAAACTATAATATTGCAATGAAAAAAATGATATGAAAACCTTTTAATCTGAAACAGTCCCAAATCACCCTTTATAAGACGCTGCTTACATTTCTCACAGCTATTGAAATGATAATTTACATGCGAATCATTTTGAGAACGTAGACAAATCTTCCTAAAAGGATAAATTAAACACTTTATTTATTAATTCTGTCTTAATCCCAGAACCATAATAGAATAATAATTAATTAGATTATATTCTGTCAAGTTTGATATTGAATTGAAGAATAAACACTTTTCGCATGTTTATTTACATCAATTTAATAAAATAAACTTTAATATATAGCAATAAAAAAAGACCATAAGGACCTATTATTCTGGAACAGTCCCACATTACACTTATTACAGAAAATTGGTTCCATTTCTCACAGAACCTTTTCACAGAAATGTTGAGAAATTTAACCATTTGAGCCAAACATTTCGTTCCCAAGATATAAGCTGAAAAAAATGTCCCTTTTGTGAGTCTCAAATCGATGTGTATTTTAGAGATTGAGAAGTAGTTTCATTTTCCTTAAACTCAAAAGAACATCCCAGCTGTGTTCTAAGTCGCATCTAGAGAATTCTGATCCTTTTGTGAAAAGATCCTTTCGGATTCATTTCATGTTTCCATTGGGTTAAATTTCATCCTATGTTTTCCTGGAAATTCAAAAGCTTTGGTGTAATAAAACGTTCTTTTATGAAATATTTTTACGAAATTGTTCCGTTTATCATACGTTGGTAAACAAACTAAAATGGTTTTCTGTTTGGTATGCTACATGCGTAGAATAGGTTTTTGGTTACATCAAAAAGAAATAATATAATATACAAATGAAGAAATGTATTCATATTTGGGACATTTCTTCGCAAATGCTTGCTTATAAAATAAATATTAAAAAGAGAAATTATGAAATAATGTAGTCCACAGTTTGTGTTGTAAATACTTGAGGATATTTAATTTGATAATAAAATAATACCTCGTTGAAATAAATCTAAGAATTGAAAATGAAACCACTTGATGTATTTTTTTTTCTAACATGTAAAATAAAAACTCTTAACGCAATTTTATAATTGTATTTATTAAATGGGTTTTAATATTAACTTTTTACTGTAGGAAATATATAAAAAGTAATATAATACACTAATGAAAAATTTATTTATAAATGAGATGTTTGCTGGCAAGTAACTCTTTTCCTTATAAATTGTAGAGTTAAAGAAATTATGAAATTGGATTGTATACTTCATACCTATAGTAAATATAATTCTTTTAAGTTTTTTAACTAAACAGTAATAAGAAATACTTAAAAATCACTAAGAGTAAAAGAAATGGTTTTATGTATTAAAGAACATAAAAAACTTGTTCAAAATAAGAATTTTGACAAGAAAATATTTCACAAAATTTTTATTAATGTTTAATAAAAAATACATGCAATATTAAGTTGGTAATACAAATTACTTGAAAAGGAAAATAAATAATACGTTAATTAATAAGTTTAATCATACATAAAACGTTTGTTAAGCAAATCGCGTGGTTCCTTATAAAAGAAAAATAATAATTATAAATTAGAATAATTTTATACTAATCCTTATTATCCTTCATAAATTTTTTGGAAATTTTCCTTTCAATAATAATAAAAATTATTTTCCGTTAAAAATGCTTGAAGTAAATCAATTAAATTTACATTGAAGTATAGAAAGATTTTAAAAAGAATATGTGCTTAGACAAGAAAACATTTCATGTACTTTTTCGTAAACAGAAAATGTGAAAATACTGTAAACACAATTTTAACTGCTCTTCCTTTATGGATCAATAACAAATTAAAAACGTGATATACAAATTAAAAAAAGATATAATAAACAAATTAAATTATTTTCATACGAGAGACATTTGCTTCGTTATAAAACAGCGCAAGAGAGAGAGAAATACGAGTACTATAACATAGATTAGTTTGATGCTTATCTATAATATCCCTTTTTATGCTTACGCTTTAATTTATTTGAGAGATTTTCTGTAATACATATAATAAAAAAAGCCTTATAATAGAAAAAACTAAAAAGTTAATCCAGTTATTTTACGTTAAAATATATATAAAAAAATTTATAGAGGGATAGGCTCTTTGACACGATAACGATTAACGTACATTATCATAAACGTATATAATTTTTTTTAGTAATTTGCTTATGTTTGAGCTTATTATATGAAGAAAAGGTTATTAAAACTTTAACTGCATTTAATACAAGACTTTTGACATTATACGTTAAAATGCGAATTACATCGAATATTCATATTTTATTTGCTTTAAAGTTTTTCAGACGTAGTTCATTTATACATCATATTTAAATAAAATGGATTACATATTTATAAAATTCTTTACATTGAAATAGTAATAAATATTACAAACTTAAATTGTTTTAAAATCAATAAGTAATGCAGCCATCTAAATAAGTTGTCTTGTAGTCGACGTTTATTGTTGTAAAAATAAAAACTTTCTTTCAAACCTAACTGCCCCTTCTCTTTCCTTATTGTCTTTTTTTCTATTTAAATGGATTTATTCATTCCATTTGTATAAGCAAATAGCTATATCAAAATACTGGCTGGTGATTAAGACAGTGAAAATGTAATTTCTGGCAATCATTTTAGCTCCAGCGAAAAGTAGTCTTTTATAGGATGAAATTACATTAAGTTATTCTTTTTTTTTTATCTTTAATCAGCACGAGGTACTCGTTATTTTGTTGTCTAATTCTACAAGTAATAAAAAAACATTTACAGAATCTTTGTAATCTCAGCAGTACAATAAAATAATAAAAATGCACATCCAATTACAAAATGTTTAAAATAAAATCACACTGAAAAAAATTAATCATATTTTAAGACCAGAAAAGGTTTCTTGAAAAGAAGTAAAATAAAGTTTTATGACAGTAAAACCATTACATTATCGAAATTCAATAAAAGAAAAAGGGAGGGGGGTGAATATTTTATACAAAATAAGGAAAAATATCTTCGTTGTAAAATTACTTGGTTTTTTCTTCCCATCAGTTTTTTTAAAAAAAGATTTTAAGTACTCATGAAGAAATAGTTTTCATTGTACAATACTTAACTAATTTAGAAAAAGAGTAAATATCATGAAATTGAAATTGTTGTTACTCCTATTAAAAATTTTATTTATAATTCTTAAGCAACGGATGAAAAGCAATGAATATCTCATTAGAAATATGGAAATTTCAAAGCTTATTGAAAATATGGGAACAAACGATTAAGTGTTATGTAATTATTAACTCTATTTTTAGTTAAAATTTATGCTGGAGAAATTTACAGCATTCTAGTTAAATAAATAATGTTCATTGAATGAATTAATGTCTTTCTTCAAAAATCCTTTTAATTCTTTTCACTTTTTATCAATTTTATATTATTATTACTGGAAACGTTTTTCAGAAATTGAAATTGTTAGATTCAATTCCACATTTCTTAGATTTAACATGCGTGCAATTCTTGGATATTTATTCATCAAAACAACACAATAAACGTACACTTACACTTTTGATGATTCCTTTCTCAAATAATTCAGCGAGGACGTTTCTTTACTATTAGATAGTTTTACTATTCATAGTTGTCTAGAAACAAAAGATTTTGAAATATTTTCACGATATAAATTTCTATCGTTTTTATTTATTACTTCATTTCATTTTGTTCTTACAATTCTACTTCTTCCAAAAGATCTAAGTTCATTTCCTGCAGTTATTCATGCAGATATGTAAATAACGGAAGTGAATTAAATTTTCTAGTTTAGTGTATTACAACATTACGAAAAGAAAATTGATATTTTGAACAATAACATTGATTTAAAGTGATTATCAACAACCTCTGACGTTACAGTTTGGCTGATTTAACTTAAAATTCGATCCCATTAGAAATAGAAAAAATTCCACAATCTCGAGTTATTTAGTTTTTTAATACTGTCCTCTTTTATTCAGGTGGTTAAATTATTTATTTACCTGAAATTTAGGCTTGTTTTTATTTTAGCTGTCACGTTGAAAATTATTTTTTACTAAGTAAAAAAAGTTGTCTTGTTCAAAGAGAATCGTAAATGAATTAGGTTCTTTTTTATAATTCTTGAGCTGCAATGCTCATTTAAATTAAGGTTACATTACATTTGCAGTTATAAAGTACTTGAAAGTAGTATGGCTGTTCGTATTTTAACTGAAACCACAATGACATAATGAAGTTCGGAATAAAGGAAACAAATATGTGGCTATTAGCGTCTTTATTGTAACACAGATATCAAGAAAGAATATCTCAAGGTAATTGGATCTTGAAATAAAATACATTACCAAATGCCTTTACTATTTAAATTTTTAAGAGAATATAGGTTTTAAACTTATATTATTTCGTTCAAATTTAAAATGTATCAACTCATTTTTTTTGTAGATAATATTGTGAGAGAAGATAATAAGACGAATTTCATATATTGTTATTCGATAAATTAATCTATACCAAGGTTACTTCGTTTAAATAAAAGAGATCTATAAAAAACCACCAGTGATGGTATTAAAGCCATGAACTGCTGTATTACCCGCAGTTATAGGTAAAATGTGTGATTCATTTACCAAACCATAAACAATTTGAGGAGAATGATCCCTTATTATTGAAGATCAATACATAAGCTTACTGATGTAACAAGTTATTTAATTTATCAATAACTTTTAACTATCCAAAGAAAAACAGGCTAACCAGAGAAAATTACAACGGCATTCTGAGAAACTCAATGGCAACACAATAACATCATCCTCAAATGATATGTCTTAATAAATCTTGTCCGGTCTAATGCTCTATGGTTTCCTTAGCTTCTGTTTCAAAATACTGCAGTTTTGTACTGTCTAACTTTGAAATTAACCTTGAAACCAAAAATCATGGCCATATTACCCACATCGATCGTATCACCGTCCAATGCATTTCTTTTATGTAAAAAAAAACAAGTATGTTTACGGTTTTTAAAGACTTAAAATAACTTATTGCGGTATTCTGCATAAAAAGTTATAATCAAATGAGCCAATATAAACAGTTTTTTAGTGATCAAAGAACATTGACAATTACGTTAGAAATTGAGTAATAAATAAAAACAGATATATATTCAGGATTCCAAATAGCTTTATAATAAAAAAATAATCCATGCTAAATATGTTACTTGAATCATTGGTTTCAAATTCAAGAAATTTGAAAGCATCTCAATACAAAAGACGACTAACCTGCTGATTAATATATAATCTTCGTAACAAGCGATAGATTTATTTATTCAGTACTATACTTTGAGTCAAAACACGAAAATGAATAAGCTAATTAATTTTATTCCTTAAAAAATACAAAATCAAATTGAAAATACTTTTTTTTCTTCCAACCGGAGAAATAAATAATTAATTAAGAGGATAATATTTCAAATATTTTGAGAATTACTTGGAAAAAAATAGCAGCACCAAATTTTTTTTCAAAATTTTGAATAATTCAACCTTATTCATAGTAAATTTTGGTATTTTTTTTTAAATACAAATTAAGGTAACATTTCAATCATTATATAAAAAAAAATCACACACACATACGAAATTTTTACATTATTACTCATCAAAATCTTTAAAAAAAAAAATGTGCAAACTTTTTTAAAGCACAGTTACAGAATAGTGATATAACAGTTACAATAAAAATATGCTTTTTTAAAATAAAAAAAGGTGTCCTCGTAATAAAAGAATTGTTGTTCCAAAAAAAAAAAAAAAACTAGCAAATAGAGTCTAATATAATTCTGAAAATAATGTTTAGTTACAGAAAATTAACATTATTATAACCTCTTTCATGCTATGTAAAAAACATGAAAGCATTTACAAAAGTACATAAAAGAATTAAAAAGGCAACAATGTTAACATGTGCATTATAAAAACGGGGACTGATATTCGAATGTTAAAAATCAAAAGTTTGAATCCAGAGTTATTTTTGTCTAAATGTATGTTAGATTTCTCATGATATCAAAGATTTTAATGTATAAGGTTAAATGCACGTTAAATCTCTCTCGCCTCTCAGTTCTCATACTGACGTGGACGAAAGTTGGATGCCATATCAGGTGAAGAGCTCTATTTGTGGCTTAAGACTTCAGCTTTCCCTTGATGTCATAAATAGTATTCTCTCACTGGCTCTCATTCTATACACTGATGGAAGTAGATTTGACTCGGGAAGAACGGACAGTGGTGTTCTTATGAAAACTAGTACAGGAGAGCATAAATATTATTTTAGAAATCCCTATCATAGATCATCTTTTCGCTTTGAACTTGTTGCTATTAGAGAGGCAATAAATCTTGCTTTGGAGGCTGACGCGGATGATGTTTGATTCTTAACAGATAGCAAAAGTTGCTTACAGTACTTGAAGAATTAGCCTAATATCCTGGATAAGTTGAGGCAGGATATCATTCTAAAATTGACTGCTTTGACCCAGGATGGTATGGTATGTTTATAATGGATTCTCTCGCATGTTAGGATTTACGGATACGAAGTTACTGGCCAGCTTGGTGCGCAAAATAGCGAATTCCTAACTGTTCCTTCCACCACACTATGGATTTCTGAGGTCCAGTTCCTGGTTTTGGCTAAAATAAACTCTACTTGGAGAACATGCTTGGTACGCCGCTGAGTCCCCTGGACTGTCTTTGTAGAGCTCCTGTCCAAGACGTGCCCAGACCACTCTATCTAGACTTCTGACTGACCGCATTAAGGGTGTAATTTTCAACGGAAACGAGAAGACTTATGCTATTTGCTGTTGGTCCGCTATTGCTTCTCCCTTTCTTATCTTAGATTACATTGGTTGCCTCTGTGGCAGCTGTTGAATGAGGGGAGTGTATTATTTGATTAAATTGTGAGCCATGGTCTCCTGTTCTTGGTTTAGTTTGTCTAAGTCAAGGTGGATAAGCAAAAACAACAATATATTACCACTGCTTGCACCATACCGTTTCTGTGTGCTGTCTTCAGCATCTGAAGGGTCTGCAATGGTGTTCTGTTCAGTGAAACATATAATTTGATATTTTCATGTCGTTCTAAAGACGACATTGCAAAGTATGACAAATATAAATACTGTTTCGCTAGAAACAAACTACATTTCGCTGAAAATAGTGGAAAAGATTGATAATTGCTCAATTATTTCCTTAGTAATGCTGCTAACCTCAGAAAGAGAGATTTTGAATTCTGAAAGCCTTCGCTTTGAAATAGGCAATCGTTTTGGGAACTTATTTTATCCTATTACAGATTAAATTTAAATCTACTTTTAACTTTAGATTTAGATTCTAATAATGTATAATTTTATAAAATCTTTATAGAAATAACTGATTTAGAATATAAAATAATGATTATAAAAATAACATAAACAACTTTTTTCCAAAAAGAAGTATCAATTTAGGATTAAAAAAATATGTCAAGTGGATTTTATTTTCAAATGCATGCAAATAATATAAGTACGTAAAAAAATTTAAAAAAAGAAGTTAATAGCAAAGTGGTTTTTATTAAGAAACAAACAAAATCAGTACTTCATAATCTCGTTATTTTTTCACAACTATTTAATTTCCATTGCAACTGTTTTTTGTAAAAGTTTGTTGGTGTTTAATTTCATTATAAAAATAAATAAAAATCCTCAATATTTTTGTACTTTCCTACTGTCTTACTACATGACATAAAATAAATTTAAAAAAAGAATTCAAATAAGATTAACAACTACAAATGAAAAAAGCTTGAAAACAATCCCAGGAAAGATGAAAATCTTATTAACCTATAAAAAAAATCATATTTTGGTGTAAAAAAATAAGAAAAAAAAA
Organism: Nephila pilipes; assembly: GCA_019974015.1. Lineage (NCBI taxonomy): Eukaryota > Metazoa > Arthropoda > Arachnida > Araneae > Nephilidae > Nephila > Nephila pilipes. The sequence continues at coordinate 94,005 of BMAW01013347.1, forward strand.
AGGGATGAAACTATTCAAAGCAAAAAAAAAATAATAATAAAGGCCTGAAGAAACAGTTAAAGAGTTTGGCGGATTAAAATACGAAAGCTTTACTCATTAGGGAGAGTAATATTGTTATTTACATGTAATTTCAGTTATAAGAATAAAAAAAGAACATTGTTCACTAAAAAATAATAATAAAAGAAAGAACATTACGGATTTAAGAAAAATCTTTGAAGCATATTACTATAACTTCAAAGAAAGAATGTTTTTGTACTTTTAAATACACCAGAATCTCATGCTAAATAATACATAAAAACACATACAGAAACTTCCTTACAAAATTGCATTTTGTATATAACATGTTTTATTTTAAATATAATTTGCTGCAGGAACGTTCTTTGCACGAATGAATGTAAAAACTCTAATTCAGCCAGTAAGCATATAATATTTCTTTATGAAAGCCTACATACAGTACTGTGCAAAGAAATATATTCTTATATTTATTAAGCTTGTAAGTATATTTCGAAGGTGACTTTTAAGTAAGGATATAAATAATTTTAAAATTGTCAAAAAATGATAATTTAACGATACAAATATCTATTAATAAAGTTATAATACAGATGCGTAAGTAAGAGATAATTATAACACCCTACACTATGAACAAGTAATGATATATATTCTGAAGATCATCTTGATATACAAGATTAAACGTTTTTTCTTCCATTCGAAGCAAAAAAAAGTTTACATTTTGAGCACCTAGTGAAAATATGAGCCTTGCTTGTAAAATTACTTCTTCGATATTATTATCTTTAATACTTTCCATAAATCTCCATACTTGTTCTTGAAGTAATTTTATCAGCAGCGTTTGCTGAAAGGAAATAGAGCACTCAAAAATTATTGCAAAAAATAAAATTTATTTTTTTAAAAGAATAATTTTGTGACGATTCACTGAAAAAAAAACGAAGATTTTTCTATATAAGAAAACCAAAATAATAAGTAAACATAATGCCTCCACACACAAAAAATTTTATCAACTATAAATTATATGAATCAAAATAGACAGAGATGTCATATGCCTTAATATGCGCCATAGCTATGCGTTGTGGAGTAAAAGATAAAATATGATGACACATTGTTTAAAATACATCTGAGCTATGCGTAGCAAAGTGGACCATGACGCCACATTACGTAAATTGTCTCAGAGTTATGCGAATTGGAGTCAAAAATAAATCATGACGGCATGTTACGTAAATTGTTTCAGAGGAATGACAATCGGAATCAAAGATGGACCATGACGGCATGTTACTAAAAGGCGCCAGACGTGTGTGGGGTGCAGACCAAAATTTACTTATTGTTCACGTCAATGTGGAATTAAAAAAAAAAACTCTAAGAAACAACTTTGAAAAAGTATAATAGATGCATATACCATCCTGAACATCAGTTTCAGCTTATCAAAATTCGTGTTTCTAGAAAATTCCATTTTTGCGCTATGCTACACACCTATACACAAGAAAAACTCCTCCTTATGTTAATATATATTTGGCCTTGAACAGAAAATTATGTGGCTCTTGTATTTTGTTACAATTTTTAAAAAATAAATGTGTGTAAAAAAAAACTTTTTAAAATAGACACCATTTAAATGCAAAAAAGTTGGAGTGGAGAATTGTTGCATCTGCTGAAAAATACGGAAAAATGGTGAAACGGGGTGTCGCCAAAAATGAATTTGATTTTTTTTTTTTTTTTTTTTTGAAATTCAGTTACGACTCCTTACACAGATATTAGCGAGTACCGTGAAAAGTTTGGAGCGATGCAAACAGTGCAGATTTATATAACGAAGAAATATACAAACGCTTACATTTATTTGTAAGATTCATTCCATATTCAATATGTATCATTCTAAATTTCAAGTAATTATAAAGTATTCCTTACTAGAATGATAATTTTGTAAACTTATAATTCTTTTTATTTTTATTATAGTGCGTTTTTATATGAGGAAGATAACTAGCTGGAGTATCAATGCTTTACAAAAGTGAATTCTTAAAATAAAATCATGATAAATAAAATGTCGGAAGAATATATATATATTACAGGATCATGTATGTGATGTAATATGTGCAAGAATCTTGCGCAGCGTTGATGTAATCTTCCTAGATGGAAGCAAAAAAGGCGAGAAAGCCCAAAACTCATTGTCTAATTAAAAAATACATGTGTAAACAATTTATATATATATATATTTTGCACGTCTTTCTTAAGGGTATCGAGACATGCGGGTGGGGGAATAAAATACAGAATTTAAAACTCTTTATTTTTGTGACATTTATGTTTTAAAACTTATTCGTAGAACTTAAATTTCTTGTGGTACTTATAAAGCTACTTTAATCGTTTTATTGAACTATAAAAGCAATATTATTTTTTAAGTCAAAAGTCTTTTTTTTCCTTTGAATTTAATATGATTTTGCAGCTATATTTGCACTTAGGTACCATTTTTAAAAGTAATATTCCATAGACATACAAAATATGTTCTCCTCACATAAAAAACAATGAACAGAATAATAGTGAAAAAACTCTTTCAGTAATTTAACAGCATATTTGATTTTGAAAAAATTATGGAACTTTGTAATTTTCAAAAATTCTTAATTGTTTTTCTCTCTATTTTTTTTTTTTTTTTTTTTTTTTTTAAAAAAAAAAATATTTCTTACAACTTGGGCACTACTTAGATGTAAAATATTTTTAGTTCATTTTGTGCATAAGAACTCTTTATAGAAATATAAATTTTTTAACCGTATTGTGTAATAACTTTCTTTAAAATGGTATAAAATGCATTGCCCAAATCATCTCAATATGCAACTAAATGGAAAACAATTACTTTAAAATTCTACATAATGATTAAAATACCATTATCAGGAACACGCAAAATATTCTAATAATATTTATAACTTGAAAAGATACATATCCTACTAATAAATTGAAAAGATATATATCACAATAAAGCAAGTAATCCTACATATGGTATTCCTCGATATTTAGCAGGGCATGGTACCCTTAAGCGCTTAAAATATTCCAAACATTTTGGGGGGGTTTGAACAAGAGTGTGGTGTTATAAAAAAGAGATAGACCAACAATTTAATATTTATTTTTATATTAGATTTATTCTGGAACATAAACTAATATGACTCTGTTGTTTTTAAATCTATTTCAAGAAATGAAATTCTCTTAAGAAACTGATTAAAAGTGTCATCTTTTGAGTAGAAATTAGAAGAAAAAAATAGTGGCATCTGCCGGGAAATACAGAAAATAATGAAAAAAAAATTCGGGGGGGGGGGGTATCACCAGAAATAAACTTGAAAAACAATTCGGTGGCTAAATGCTTCTCTTCCAAAATCAACGAAGCATTATAGAAGAAAAGGAGATATACAGTCATAGGTGTAGATTTGTATAAAATACAGACAAACTTACTTTCAAATATATATAATAGATTATATTTCATTCCTAAAAACTGTGTGTAATTAATATCAAACCAAAAAAGAGCTCTTAATTCAAATATTTATAGACTGTTTCAATCCTCGAAAACATTAGCCACTTATTAATTTAGAACACTCACTATATGAAGTAAGTCTAAGTATTCTCGGAACACAAAATATTAAGAAATTGTTATTAAGGGCTTAAAGATAGTTTCTTTTCAGAAATAGCTTATTTTATTAATTGTCTATGGCTTTCGCGGTCTTGGAGAAGGAGTTAAAAAAAAGAAATCCTTTTTTCTTAACTCAAGCAAAAGCTATCAGTAATAAACTTTGTATCGTAACCAAAATCAAACAAAACTCTCATTCCCAAATTTCCATAACATACTAAGCATGAAATTTGAGTTCTAGTTTAGTTTAATGTGCAACATCCATCATTCTAAACATAACAGTCTTTCGTGAAATCAGGGTTCTTACCTTTAATAGAATCGGAATTTCTCAACTCCAACATCGCCTATACGTATGCTTAAATAATTGGGCTACATCACCCTCATGTGGAATTTTAGCTCAGGACACTAAAGCTCCTAATTATTCTATTTACCGATCTTAGTTGGAGTGAAACTTTGTACACAGAATCTCCAACAATCAGTATGTAGCTGTGGCATCAAACTGTTTTAGTTTTAAAAGTAATCCCTAAATATTTGATTATTTAAATAGGTATTTTAGAATAGTACAATTATTTAGAAGGAAAATCTTATATAAAAGAACTACCGTATTTGTAGAGGACGATATGGTGTTATTCAGCATTATGAGATAAACAACTGATGAAGGAATTCATCTGTTTCATCTCTTAGACAATTTTATATGTTTGGTTTAAATCTCATACTTTGAGGAAAAGTATTTTTTAAATAAATAAAAAAATGTTAATCAGGCAGTAATACAATTATGTGTTTGAGTCTATTACGGAAGGATTGGAAAAACAACAAAGCGGATGGGATGCAATGAAATCAAAATATGAGTCAAACCCTAATATAAAACGGAGGTACAATAACTGAATTATATATAATAACAAAAAAGTCAAAGTGTTTTAAATAACTCATAAATGTTTTGTGACGGAAATATGAAGGCTAGCAAAGAATTCTATACATCATATTTGAGAAATAAAGAAGGACCAAAATGAATGATATTTTTAAAGATTAACTCTTTACTCAAAACATTATAGGACAATGCAACACGATTCCTATAATTTTCACCTGGATATCAACCTATGTTAAGAAAAAAGTATTTCAATCATTTAAATTGCAACTAACATATACAAATAGTGATGGAATTGGAGAAAGGTCTTAAGAAACGTTCTTTTCTGTCTCATTTAGTACAATTTATTTCTCCCATTTTTTACTAAAGATAAGAAAAATAATCATTTGATATTTAAAAATATTTTTATGATTGAAATTTATAGTTGTTAGCCACAGAAGGGGCTATTGTTTTTGTTGGATCACTTTTCTATTTTTTATCGTTTGCTTCAATTTTAACTACATATGTTTCTAATGTATTCAATTTAATAATCTATCATTCGTTTCAATTTTAATTAAATTTAGCTTAAATACAATTACTATAATTCTTTTATTTAATTCAGTAAATTAATAATAATTATAAAGAAAGCGCACCTTGGTTGGCTAAATCTATTCTTTGCAAAACTTTGTATAGAAAGTTTTTATTTTTCACTTTTACCTATTTTTATTAGTTTCATTCCCTTTTAAAAATAATACTTCTTCGAAATATATTCAGTAAATAATAAAAAAAACATAATTATTATATTTTCGTTTTTGGTACATTACTCTCTCATAAGATCTATAAATCTAGAAGTTAACTTCATCGCAACGTAACTAAAAGTGAAATTACAGCACTTGAGCTCAATTCAACATTTATTTATATTTTGTCACTTAAGAATTGCTGAAATTTAAGACTTCGAATATCTTGCGGTATCATAAGAATTTTATCTGCATTTAAACACGGAGATGATTAATTGACGGTAAAATTACTCCATTTTAAACCAGTCTCTTCCTATCTGAGAGCTCGGGATTTCCCGAGACTAGGGAGAACGTCATTTAGCCTCCAATTTCCTCGCGATGAGCTGACTGCAGTTGGGTTTTCTGTCAGTTTGCCAACTTATTACGTATTCATTTTCACATTACTTTTAAGTTTCTTTTAAAATAACTTTGGCTATATTTAATTCATTATATCATTCTTTTGTCTATCAAGTAAAAGTTCTCCCATCTTTGCACACGAAAAGTCATTATGCATAAAACTTATGACGACGCTTTAGTTGAATATAATAAGACGTTACGCATGCTTCTACTCTGTCGTATTAATTCTTTATTTCTCATTAGGTTTGTCAAATTTTATTCATACAATGGATACATTGTTAACATTAGAGTAAATTCTTATCTTGCTTTAGTAGTAAGTATGACTTTTTATAGCAAATACAATTTTACACACCAACGAATTGAATCAGTAAGATTAAATATGTATATAGTGCAATTAATTGCTTAATTTCTTAGACAAAATTTAATAGAAGATTATACTTACTTATCAATAAAAAAAAATTAACATCTATTGTACTTAATATGATACATCAAGTGATCATGATCAAGTGATCAAGTCATGTGAAATGGATCGGCACATTGTCTTGGTGAAAAAATGTTCCTCACAGATACTTTGTCAATTCCTACATTATCAGCAGTCGCACGAATACTTAACTGATGGTCAGAACGAACCAGATTACCGATTGTTTTTGATATTTTCATCCGTTTTTGACATAGGAGAGCGATTCAGATATGGGAACTCTTCAACTATTTCTCAGATGTCTTGAAAATGCTTAAACTACTCAAACACACCTTCACGCGATAAATATTCAAAGCCAAGCACTTCTTTCTATAAATTATAGGTTACAGTAACGGTTTTCCTAATTTTCATATGAAATTTCGCAACAATTCGTTGCTCACTATTCTCTTTTCCTGCGAAACCAAAAATTATATTTAATGCAAACGAAGTCTGTGGGTATATGATTTTGTTGATACAAACAAGCATGACTACATTCGAAAGAAAGGTCTTCTCTCCAAACAGCTGTCACTGGCGTTTGGCGCATGCGTACTTCTTTTGTAGCAGTATCAATCTCGTTATTTAATAGCCACACCTCGTATATGTATAATATATATAACTAGACACAATAATAATTCATAAAGAAAATGGAACTGTTTTTTTTTTTTCCATATACTAGTTCATATTCTTCTGTTGAGAGTTCTGTTTTTTCTGCAATGAAAATATTTTAAATAAGATAAAAAAAAATTCCTATCCAAAAGGAGATGGTATCATTCAGCTGTTATTTCAATAGAATACTTTTAAAAATAAAATACGTTTATATTTATCTTATTTGTGTGTCAACCTTGAAATTTCTGTGACGCTATGAAGCTTTTAATCAACAGTAATATGTCACTTCTTTCTTTTTAAAGCGTAGAGTGCTATAAGATCCTTTTCCATTTCACAAAATTAATTTTTAAGAAGTTAAGTTTTCACAATGCATTGCTTTATAACGCTGCTCTTAAAATATTATGTTTGTGCTAGTTAATTTTTATGACTCTAGTATAGAGTTCGGAAGTGTGATAAGATTAAAATAATTTGTCACGAAGTGAAAATGTAGTTCAGGAATTTAATTCGATACTGAAATTCTTGTGATATTCTTAACGTATTTGAAATCAAATACCGCTTTCAATGATTTTATTCTTCTGTAAATAAATCTACTAGATCTTACTTAATGTAATATGATACCAATTTCGACTGTCCTTTTTTTATTTATGACTTTCAAATTCTTGTAAGATTTAAGAACGTAATTAAGAGAAAGATTGATATACAATACTAAGCATGTTGAATCAAACTCAAATCGTATCAATTTACTCAGAAACTATTATTTATTTTTATAGAGATCCTGTTGAAGAGTGTCTTTGAAACTATTTAAAGAAAACATATGAGGTACAGAAAAAATTTAAATAGGCTTCAAACTCTATAAGATAAGTTTTACATGTGCATATTTTTTATATTCTACTGATTCTGATAATTTAATTTACGAAAATATTCTTCTTACTGAAACAAAAATAATAATAATTTTCAAAATATTCTTTTCCTGTTCTAATCTTTATTGTTTCTGATGGAAAAAATAATTCTTCATTGTTTTATTTTTATTACTTTGAACATGAACAAGAAATGAAATGGATCTAAAATATCGACTTTTATCTATAAATGCTTATTTGCTCAGATCATGCAATGTAGTCATTAGTTACCGACTTATATATATATTTAAATTTTTTATTGTTTTGTAACTATAATCTTTATTTTCTAAGCTATAGTTTGTTATTTTCTGTAATTTTTGAAGTTGCAATGTAATTTTATATATTGAAAGCTATTTTCAAGTTCTTTGTATTTTCCACCTCACAAGCACTGAAACATAATTCTTATTTTAAATAAAATTCAAACAATCCATTAAAAAGTATGAAAAATATTAGTTTAATGATTGATTTTTTTCTGAAGGAGAACAAAACAATTAGGAAATATATTTCACGTATTAGTTTCTCGTTAGATTTTGGTTCTCTTTTAAGTTATACAAATGTAAATTTCTAAAATTTGATACTTAAAACAATAACAAAAATGTAATTGACTTAGAGAATATGGTATGATGTTTAAGTATTTATTACGATGAATAATACAGTATCGAATTATAAATTTTATGTTATTTAACTTTTTAGCATAAGTCTTAATTACTTTCACAAGAATAAAATGCGTTTCTTATGTAAAAAATACTAACACCAGTTGCCTAATTAACTACGCTTGTAATCAAATAGGAATAAATCAATTTCTATTTATTTTGTTAGCGTATTTTATATTTTGTAGTTCCTTATTTTAAATAAAATTAGTTAAGATGATCATGTTTACTAAAGTGCAGACTAATTATATTCCTTTTTCTTAATCAAATTTTGTATTTTTGTGTTTGGTTTCTTCCAATTCTGGGTAGGAAAAATCAATTACTTTTTCCAATGTCGATGCTAATTTTGATCTTCTATACAGAGTTTTAGGTGAAGTACGTGTAAACTAGTCCCTTATTTATTTTAACATTTATAGATTTGAATGCTTTTCAGTATCCTTTAACCTGATTTTTGTAGGGTTTTTTTGATCAAATAAATCTTTCATATGCAAAATAGTTTGAAATGTTCAATTACAATTTTTTTGCTTAATGTTTGTGTTATACTTTTTTTTTACTTTTGCATAACAAAACAAAATACATCGCATTTCAATTTTACAAAATTCAGTTCACCTACTAACCAACCATATTCAGATCAAGCGTTAACAAAATATATTTAGTTTAATTTACAATTTCCACCTCTTTGTAAAATAATATTTTACATTCTTTACTTATAATAAAATTCATTACCCTTTCCTTTCCCAAAAACAATAACTTCCATTTCCTAATTAACCATACTCCGGATCGAGCACACAAAAAACATTATACGCACACTAGCTTACCATACACCATTCGACAGGAACCATTCCTGAAAACTTAATACACAACTAATCGAAAATCGAATGAAACAATTACTCAGCGCAGAAAGAATCAAAGTTCCTGCTTGGAAATGAGCCCTCATTTAGCGATGTACTTCTCTATTAATCACAGACCTTGCTAATTGAGAAACTATGACTAAGAAATGAAATTGTGCCGTGACATGCAGTGATTTGAGGAAACGATCGTTCATGACTTAGGGAAAAATGTTCTTAGCGCTAAAGAGCAAACAGAAGGTGTAATAACATGTTCTCACGAAAAAGTGGCCCAGGATTATTTTTTGGCACGAACCCGACATTCGCGTTAATAGGACCTCCAATCTCCGTTACATTACGTCGCGTGGAGCACTGATGATTGTGTAGTAGTATATGTAATATCGATTTGAACGACGCATTAAGAGGCTGTGGTTTCGATATTGGACTTTCGAAAATGTTCATTAGGAATGGATGTTTCAATTAGGCTTTACACCCAGTTAGAGGGTATCGACCATTTATAGTGAGAAGATGAAATTTCTTGATATGATACTGGACTCATTGTGTTCAGGGTCATGCACACAATCACATGCTGTAGATCAAAAGTGGTGAAAAGGGGTTCCATGGGGACAGCACAAGTGAATGACCGGATTTTAAATATTTATATTTTCGAAACTATTACACATATTGCTATAAGTGATACACAAAAGTTAAAGAAAAATATACCAAATTTTATTTTCAGTGACTAATGTTCGTATATGATGCTTTTGTTTCGCAACAAATATCTAATATATAAAAAAGTTCGTTCCGCACATTTTGCAGTATCTCACTATCAATGTTTCCTAATGCTGCAGAAATTCGTGCTTTAAGTTCTTGTAGTGTTTTCGGAGTCGATGGTGCACAAACAGTATTTCTGGCAGTAGTTATCGTAGACTTTGAACAATACTGTGCCATACTTTCGCCACCGTTTCTTCGGAACACGTCTGGATGGTCACTGTTTTCCTTTCTGTGCAAACAACCTGTATCTTTAAGTATCGGATTGCAGAATGTTCTTGTGACTTAGTGCTTCTTTTTCGTTGCCATTTCTAAATGCATTTCTAAATGCTAAAAATATTACTGTTAAACTTCGTACTTCCCAATTAAATACATGACATCCAAATATCGATCGTAATTGACAATTTATCATGTCATAGAATTACTGCGAGCTGCTTTATTAAATATCTCACTAAATTTCAAGGTTTAATAACCGTTCCTCGATAAATGTTATCGTTTGTATTGGTGAATTTTTAATGCATTTAATTTTGTTATTTAAATTTTGACATATATTTTTTTCAATTGATAATATATATTTGCATATATTAGGTGAAATGAACACTAAGTCAATTTTTTGTATAGTAGTCAATAAAGCTTTAAAAAGTAATAAAAATTATAAAAAAAATTAAAAAAGACCTACACATTGCTGTCCTATAAATTGTCAAAAATAGTCCCAATGCATTTTATTTCAAGTACAGATATATAAGATGTTATCTAAATGCGTAATTTTGTAGTTTCATTAACAATATTAAAAATTGCTTAAAATTCATGTTAAATTATACAGTTCTTTTTCTACTGATGATTTGGACAAAATTAAGCAGAACTAATCATAATCAATTTATTATATAGCATGTTCATATTGTACAAAATTTATATCATTTTTTTTCTGAATTCTGATGGAATCCCTTCATCAAATTGACCAACGTTGCAAACAGAAATATATTCTCTCGCATTTACATAATAGATCTAAGCATGCGCTAATTATTCATATAAATTCACGCAGTAACATCTTTTGACGATCTATATAAACCCGACAGCTACAGAATGTTAAAAATGATACGCATCGTTATAAAAAGAAAAACGAATGAATTAATTTGAAATATATAGGATTTTACAAAAACAATGTATGATTTTCACCTCTAATTGTAATAACCCCTGTAATAACCCCTGTAATAACCCCTGTTTTACTTCCCTCTCTTGCCATACTCTAATCTTATTTAAACACTTACGAATTAAGTGTCAAATGAATAAGAAATGATAATAATCAAGTTGTTTTAAACACATCTATGAATATTCAATAGCCAATTCCTAATCCACTATGTATGCGGATATACTCTATACGCGTCAGAACTTAACGTTTAAAGTAATATGTACTTCACTAATGTAAGTCAATAGGGCTCTAATCCTTAGTAGAACATTATATTTGTGTTCAATTCCCTGACCCTGTTTAGATTCTTATATTGGTAACTTCTAAAACTCCTTACTCAGTGCAGGTATGACACAGATGTGTGGTGGCCCTTCTTCAACCATTTACTACCTTCTCTCCCTGCCATTGGGTGACACGATGTATTTGCATCTTCTTCCCTTTCCATGAGGTGGCACATTGGAACAACTAATTTCCACATGCGAATAATATGGAAACCGCAAGTGTTCTGCGCACCAGTGTTTTTTGTATTTATAATCTTATAACCATCAGAAGTACACAGCAAAACAGCACAAGGAGTGTTTGCTTTGGTTATCTGTCCAAAATTCCAACCTGATTATCTTCCTGGACTTGTCCAGATTTACTTTTCTCCATCGAAGGCCGAGTTCTGCAGCTTTTTCTTGGTTCAGAAAAATACATCTCGCGCCAATAGATTCATAGCTCTAGTTACGTTGTTAATCAGAGCTCTCTGGGGCTGTTTTATGGATACTCGATTGTACCTTGCGTCCATGCCTATGAGGCTTTTCGACAGTTCTTATATTCGATACTAGTTTGATAATTTTAGGAAACCAGCTGTATCTTTGCATTTATTCATTAGCCTACTAATTTTTGTAAGCATTTGAATTAACTTCATTTTCATTACTTGTTCTATTTGGACGAATAATATTTTATACATAAAACTAAGCTGAGTGACAAATAAATATTCATATATTCAGAGTATTACGGTAGTGGTAACGGCTAAAGTTACGAGGTTCCTATTTTACGAATAAAAATTTACCCTCTCATCATAATTTATAAAGAAAAATATCATAATTAATTAAAGTTTTTTATAATTGTAATTAGCTATCAAAAATAGGATCAAGGCAACAAGCGCCTGGGCGTTCGGCAGAGTGAGGAACTGCCGAAACAAACTTGGAAAGTAAAGTTACGAAAGCGCGCATTGCTATTGGATGCTGTAGCCGTAAGCTAAGAAGCATATATAGCAATGGGCGGATAGTAGATTCCAGAGTATTAAATTACCCTGGATCATTCTAAACTACTGATCTAACTCAGTTGATGGGAAATTTCTGCTTGCGCATCTAATTAAACCCATCAGAGGTCCCATACTGATAATTTCAGCTCACTACAAACGTTAATAAACTCAAAACAAAGTTCTTCGTTTCTAATAAATGCTACTTTTCGATCTTAATCTCTAAATTTTCATTAATTCTAATTTAATCTAGATGAGTCACGTCCCATCTGTTGGGAGAGATTTTTAATTTAAACAACATCATTCAAATTTCCAAGACGCTAGTTGAACGGGAAAACGCGATTGAACCCACAGGACTCAATTATCCTGTAAATGTTTTTCAAACCAGGTAATAATATTTAACCATACTTAAATATTTCTTCAATATTTCAATGAAAAACATTTCTCTAACTTTTCAGTGACTGACCTAAATATATCATCAGATATTCAAACAGTAGTAACAATGTATACATCCTCATACCCAGTACAATGTCCTTTAAGCCAACTCATAGTCTCCCCCTCAGATAACGTAAATTTAATTCCGGCGGCCTTTTCTCCCTCATGAGGCAAGCGCAGCCGTCATTTAATTGTATTATTCAAACCATGGGGACTTGTGGGAAAATCAAACGAAACACTCTCCTAATTATCCTTTCGGAGCATTAGTTTCATTCTCTTCCCCCTTCCGTATTTCGTATAATAATAATATCGCCAATCCAAGGCCAGCCCTTTCGCCAGCCGCCAATGAAATTGCCAATCAAAATTGAAACTAACTCGAAGGTCCTATTCGGTGATATTAATTTTAAAAGCGAGCCGCTTGATTGCGTGTAGCCAGTCGAAAGCGTCGACTGTCATGATTTGTTACGTGGTTTGCGGTTCCGGAAAGGAATTAATTTTGTCCGGGAAATTTCAACTCCTTTTTCCTTATTTCTGCCACGTTGTAAGAGTAGACGAGTTTATTCCTCGATTCAAAATTTATTCCCTTGGCTGTTGTTTATGAATTAGACCTTTGTTACAGATATATCATAATGTATTCAACTTTTTACATATGAGAGCGGATCAAAAATTAGCCGGATTAAAATGGAAAATTGGGTATTGCGAATGGAAATATGTGGGAAATCATTCCAGTATTATCGTGTTTTCTTTTTCTAGGAATCTCAATGAATATGACGTATATTAAATCCCCCAAAGGTAATCACCACATCTTTTTCAGACCCATAAAACCATCTTCACTTTCTTTGGAGCACATTAACCCAAAGCAATTCGGTGTCTTGATTGTTGCTTGATTAATAAGTATTAATCTAAGTTTCATCGATTGTGACAGATCGATGCGTCAGCAATAAACCATAACCAATAAATTAATGTCAGATTTGTTTTGGTATCGTTTAATAGAAGAAATCACACAGCGGTAACCCTAACTTGCTCTACCAACGACATCTATCGTCAATAATAGGCACTGTTTTTAAATGACTCTCGTATTTTATGTTAAAATGTTTAAAAAAAATGTGACAAAATTTGTCTACAAACTAATATAAACTAGCTTCCAAAACTTTTAAAAGAAGAAACCAATGAGAAATATTTCACTTTTTCAGGCGATATACATCAATTAAAAGCAATATATACATAAATTTTATATTTGTATAAAATAACTAAGCGATTTGATCCATTATAAAACCATCACTTTCAACTTGAAAATTCATCTAAGGAGAAAAATTGCTTTTAATTCTGTTAGACGCTCATTTGATAGTTTTAGTATAAAAGTTTTCTATAATAGTTAATGAGAAGATTGTCTGTAATGTTCAATCATTTAAAAAAAATGAGCGCTTAACTTTCGCAATTTTCTTCGATAATTTTCAATTATATATAATACTATTATCTCTGATAATTGCTCAAAAAGATTTAAACTATAATATTAATAGATGAAATAATTAAAATAGTTAATTAATTCATAATTTTTAATTATAGAATATAATTTTCTATACAATTAGATAGAGATTTGTCTTAATACATCATATAAAAACTTAGTTCGACACCAGTGAATAGTTACGATCGGATAGATAATCGAGAAAAAATAATTAGGAGTCATATACCACAGTAGAATGTAATGAGATACCACAGTAGAAAAATTAGATTCTAGAAATCATTTAGATAACTGAGACATATTTAACGAGGAAACATGAGCTTATTTTACACCAAAAAAGCCTTATTTATTAAACGTAATGAATACTATATTTTATATTGAGATATCTATATATATCTTAAGTATCTGTTTATGTAAAGAAAATCTCATTTATTCGCATAATTAATTATGTACTCGTATGATCAATTAATATTTTGTAGTTTTATATAATTACATGTCAAATTCACACATGTACTTTCATTTAGTTATGTCTTATATAACATTCACATCATTTAAAACTTGAAAAAAAATTACGGAATTCTTATAAACATAATAATAGTTACAAATATAAATTTAGTAATATTTAAAATTTAAATTTTTACGATTCAATTATCAGCACTATAGATAATATAGATTTTGAGGGAAGTGACCCAGATTCCTAAGATACCACGGTAAAAAAAAAAAAAAATTTAACATGAGATTTCCTTCAAACTTCACACTTTGGGCAACATATTTTTTGAATCTTAAATTTTAAGAGCAAAATGGAACCTTGAGTCAAATTGAATTTATTCAATAATAATTAGTTTTAATTATTAACAAAAGAGAGTTTAAGTAATAACCTCTTTACCTTGGCGACGAATTTTGCGACCATTTAGCTATATGGCTAGAAAGTTGGCGTAAAATTCAGTTCTTTAAATAATTAGTTTTAATCAATTATTTCTTCTTAATTATAATTAAAGTATCGTATTATCATCCAAAACAATCCTGTATAAAAAAAATTCAGCTCAATTGAGCACTTAAAAATATGAGAAAAAACTTAAGTTTTGATCCGAACATGCAATGTGAGTAGAAGAAAACCAATTAAAAATACGTTTTAAAAAGACGCAAATACAAATATTTTCCCTATGGCGTATTATGTCTGGTTACAATTTTAATAATGAGTTTTTGTAGCTTTTTTGTATATAATCCCTTATCATAAATAATACATCTTTGGAATCAGGAAGAGCGTTCCATTTTTAACGGCCAAATTTTAAAAAATATACAAAACTTGTTGCACATATTGAGGTCTCAGTTATTTTAACTATGTTTATTAAGTAAATTAATCAATCCTCTAACACCATAATTTAGTTCCATCTGAACAATAAAAAGTGAAACTTACTTCAGCTGCAATTAACACTGCGGAAGTTGCAAGTGGTGTCCTACTTTTGTTTAACGAGTATATTTTATTCAGTGATAATAGAAGCTAATAAATGTTTGACGCTATGCATCTATCACTGCATTTAGTCCAATCTGTGAAGATGATATCTATCCGTTACCCAAATAATATGATTGCACTTGTAGCTCGAACACTCTAAAGAGATTCCTACACGTAGTCTATTGAAAACTATTACTTTACAAATATATTCTTCCTACTTATAAAAACCGTATTTTCATGATCTATTTCTCTCTCTTTAATAATTACATTCATGCTCAATTCGAAATTATTTTTACGACTGATTGTTTCAAATTCAACATGTTTCAATAGCTATTTTTTTCAATATTTTTTTTCATGGTATCCAAAATTCCAGTTGCTATTATTTAAAGCCTCAGGAAAGCAAAAGTATCTAAATCATGCTGATAATACAAACTATTTAACCTCCAAACTGTTTTGTATTTGATGCAAGTGCTGAACCAGACCGTTAACACAGCTATAATAGCTAAAATAGGAATACAATAAAAGTGGGAAATTCTTGAATTCTTTGTATATAAATTTAAAATACTGCCCTTTTTACAGTAATAGTAAAAGGATTATCAATATGTATTTTACGGTATGAAGAAATTGAAAGAAAAATTTCGAGTGATCTCGATCAAAACTTATAGTACTTGAAGATAAAATGTGTATTAAAATAAGTATATTGTGATAAATAATGATGAATTTACATATTTTAAGAATCCAAATAACATATAATAATATTTTAATTAATAAATTTCTTAGTAAACGACGTATATATAAGATAATGTTGTTAATATTTTGGAGTTTTCTAAATCATATAACGAGTAATCAATTTTAGGCTGATATTGAAACAATTGTTTTGATGACTCTTCTTAGAAACACATTAATCAGTGTCTTATATTCTATAAGAAAATATTTAACCGCATAAAATATAAAATAAAGTATTGCTATATAACATGGGAGCAGAAGAAAATGTTTGATAAATACATTAAAAGTAAGTAAATAAATACATTAATAGTCGTTAATAGTTGATAAATAGATAAATACATTAATAGTCGTTAGTGTAAATTAATGTTTCTAATAATTTACACTATCGATTAAGTTAGCGAATTTTTTAAATCTCGGAGGATTCTTTAAAAAGTAATTACCAAGTTTTGAATTTTATATTCAAAATAGTTAAAGTTTTAAATAATGCTGTCCTCCAGTTTATTACAGTTTTCTTCTTCTATGTTAACTTCTTTTAGTATGTATTATTATATATATTGAAATTGATTTTAGAGCCCCTTAAAATTATCTTTTTATATTACTCCAGACTTATCAACTAGGCTAGATTGAGATACGAAGGTATAATTTTCTGCAGCAAATTTTGAAATTTATTTTTACAATATTATTTTTGGATATTTGTAAATGCTTGTTTTTGATCTTATGTAAAACGCCTGTAAACACGGCGAAGAAAATTTAAATCTATAATTATTTATATAAATATTTTTTAACTGAAATTGGTAAAAAGTATTACAGAGGGATTATTTTCTTTTAAACGGTAGGAAATAAAAAAGGAATAACATCAATAATCAAAATTAAAGATACTTAATAATTAGCTGTGTTTCAATTATAATTATATTAAGTAGTTTTATATATAATGCTGATATCTTTTTTTAGAAATACAGCTTCAAAATACTATCCAATGCCGTTTAATTATTTTTTAAATATAATAATTCTTCTTGAATATATACCGTATCAGTCTAGTAAATCATCTGTATTTATATAAAATGAGCACTAAATTTCTTCAACTCGGCAGTACCAAGGTTTGTACAATCTAAGCCAGAAGCATCTATGAAGCCTTTATTGACTAAGTGGTTTCTGGACTTTATTTTTAGAACCTCATTTATACTTTACCATTCAGATGAATCATACTGAGCAGTTGATATTCTTCAATTCGAATGCATCACAGAAAGGCGGTGTGACCTTTCTATTGAAAGTGATGGATAGAACAACGTTCTTGTCAACCTGATCTTTTGCAACG
Source organism: Nephila pilipes (assembly GCA_019974015.1). Classification (NCBI taxonomy): domain Eukaryota; kingdom Metazoa; phylum Arthropoda; class Arachnida; order Araneae; family Nephilidae; genus Nephila; species Nephila pilipes. Next base: position 111,622 of record BMAW01013347.1, read on the forward strand.
TGACCAATTCGTCTAAAAATATCAATTTTTCTGATCCGAGAGATATCGAATTAATACAGGAGATTTTGGAAAATAATAAATGTTCGACAAAGAATGATGATGCAGGAAATACATCATTTAAGCAGAAAGTATAGAGTAACATGTGATTCTGAATTAATAGAGGTTGTGAACAAGAAACTGACGAAGTTGAACGCAAGCATCAAGAAAGTGGACCTGTACTAGGATAAAGAAAAACGATACTCGACCGAAACTAAATGATTTTAACCACTAATTGAAATTTAGGTTAGGAAACATGACTATTAGCAAAAATCAGTGAAATATAAGCTTCAAAATAACGAGCAACCAGACCTCTCGACCCCATAAAAGGAAGAGGTGAATGCTGCATTGACTATGGAACACTTCGTTGAAGTATTACTGCAAGAAATATTTCCTTATATATATATATGTTACAAGTAACACACTTGGTATGTTCTGTGTTTAAATCAGTTATAAGTATCGTGTCGATTCCTTAGCGATTAACGATCAGATCATTTTTGAAAAAAGAGCAGACGATGTTTTGAAAATACATTATTTAGTTATTTTAGTTGTTTAATATATTTTTTTTTCAAAATATTTATCGTTTACTTTCATAGCAGAACGTCTTAGAGTGTTCCTTTAATTTTTCTGTTAAATTTATATAATAAGTAGGATTAACAGTTTTTTTTTTTTTTCTTCTTCTTTTTTTTTTTAATATTTTGCAGTGAAAGGGTAAAATACATCTTTCCAGTGGTATGTGGATAAAGATTTCATTTTAAAAAGTTTTAATGATAAGATTTCAACAAATCAATCAGTTAATCTTTTTCGTGGAGCTATTCTGAAAATCGAAATTGTTTTGTATAAATCTCATTACATAATGTAAAATACTTTGGATAAATTTCTTAAATTCATATTTTAACTTTTTTTTACATTTTATTTAATTTTTTTTGTGTTCTATTGTAATACATACGAGTAAATTAAAATTATTATATTGTATAGTAGTAATTATATAAATAAAAATAATTTGAACTGTAAATACTTGTAATTATTATTAATAGTAAATATTATTAACCGTAAATAATTATAGTTATTCATGATTAAATATTGATATTTGTTCCATAAAATTGCTATTATATTATCATCATTATTTAAATACGTATGAACTTGATATTATCTTTGTCATAATTATTTTTGTTTCGTTTTACTGTTGATTTTTGACGTCATCACGTCGTTGTTTTTTTTACATATCACTACTTTGGTGACTAACTAGCCATGTTTTCCCGCAAATCGCCAAAAAACATCCGATACTTCATATAGACCAAATAAAGTTAACTACTTTTTTCTTTTATTCTTTATTCGTCTTAGTCAGTTTTCATTAGAAATAATAAAAATCAGTGTTTTATGTGATGTATATTAATCTAGGTAATTCAAGACACATATTCTTTAATTGTAAAAATAATTATGTATTTAAAAAGTTCTTTAAATATTTCCAAATAACTTTAGGGATAATTTGATTCAACTTTCACCTAACGTCAAAAGTTTTCAAATTCTCATTACCCAGTTAAATCCTAATTGACTAATTATTCAAAATTCGAAATATAGCTTTAAATTACAACTCACAATTATTAAAACTCAATCAAATGCATGTGCCTACGAGCGAATTCAATAATCTATTTAGAAAACTTTCAACATTAAGCTAACTGACATAACGCCTGCCATCATATATTCATAAATTTGCTACATGGTAGACGTTTCCCTTTTCACACTAGTCCATTTAGCAAACTCCAACTCAGCAAACGAAGATCTTATACCGGTAGTCAGTTCCCATCCCTCCGGGGAAAAGAGCACCCGCCATTAATTGCATTATTCAAAATATGTCGACTTGTGGCTAGAGTAAACGAAACGCTCTTCTAATTATGTTATGAAACATTAGTTTCCTTTACTCTTCACTCCGCGTTTTGTGCAATAATGTTATCGCCAATTCAGAGTCAACCATTTCGCCAACCGCCAATGAAAATTCTAATCAAAATTGAAGTTTTGACTCAAAATTATTAATTCTGAAAGCGGATAGCTCAATTCCATATAGTATTTCAAAAGCATCGAACAACTCGTATTATTAAGGAAAGATAATTATTTTGAGGGAGTTTTGGCTCTTCTGTGACTTGGAAAAACGTAAAGGGTAATTTTATGTCCTCCTTAACCATGAGTTGGCATATACCTATTTCTGTCAAAGGGGTCAAAATGATCCATATCGGTATTTAATTAAAATATATATACAAATTTATCTATATATTATGAAGTTGAAGTAGAAAACACTAACTTCAATAAAACTGCATCGGTTGTAATAATTAGTTTTTATTATTCTTTTCATTTCTGATGTCTTAACGTAAAGCATTTTTTACAAATTGCAATTTTTTTCACGATACGTACTCCACAAACGTATTTTTTGCAACTGCCACAGGTAACTTGCGTTTTATTTTTACTGCAAAGGGCTATTCGGCATTTTTTTCTTGATCCGGAACTCTAAACTACATCCACCAACAGCTCATTCAAATTTTCTGATTCGGATGAACCTTCGTATACAGCAGCAAGTTCTCCTGCCAGCTGGAATGTTAGACTTAAATATCCCACATATTTACTTTAATGACATTCACTATACATATTAATCGGGCATTTTAATTTTAAGTTAATGTATTTTTACATTTTCTTTTTTTGGCTTATTTTCTTTTATTTTTAAACCATAATTTTAATAAAAATGTACAGTTCTTTCTTTTGCTTCTGTTCCATGTTGTCTTGTTATATATTAACTACCCAAGGGACTATTGATTTAAATAACCCAAAAATGTCGTACATGACCACTTTTCAAAATCATTTTTACTGTATTTTTGATGTGTGCTTTCAACAGTAACGAACTTAATTTTCAAAAATGCGCCTTAATAAATTTCTCCTGAATTTTTTATTGGATTGAAATAAAATATATGCAATACAATTCTGATACATGTTTTCACTATTCATGAACTAAATTGTCAAAAAATATGTAGTAATAAATTTTCCTTAATTTTTTTTTATTGGATTGAAGTGAAACAAATGTAAAAAAATAAGTATTTTATTTATTTATTGATTTATGTATTATCTTAAATCATAAGCAAACTGGAATCAAGATATTACTGAATATAAATAACTATCAGAATTTTAAGCTGTGAGGCAGTGAGCTAGAATTTGTTTTTGTTTTTGTTTCAAAAATTTCAAACTACGTCTTTTTAGTTTGGCTTTCTTCTTGGAATATTTTGGGGTCAAATTATTTTGATATTGAATTACTATTATGGGCCACCTAAGGGGCTGTTTTTAGGTGAATCGTTTTGTCGTACCAGATCACTTTTCAATTTTTTTTTACTTTTTTGCTTCAATTTTAATTACATCTAGCTTAAATATATTCAATTTAATAATTTACTCTTTACTTTAATTCTAATTGCATTGAACTTAAATGTTTTTAATTTAATATTTTATCGTTTCCTTTAATTTTAATATCGGAAAAGTTTACTATTGTGCATTTCTCAATATTACATCGTTTGATTGTTATATTTTACTGAGTAAGTTAGTAATAATTATAAAAAAATAGAGCATCCTGGGTGGTTAAATCAGTTTTTTGCAAAACTTTTCACATATTTTTTTTAATTTTATTTATTTGCATAATATATTCGTCTTATCTTTATAGAATATTTATGTTTTTGATGTGACTTATCTTTATAAAATAGGACACTTTAAGTGAATAATTTTCGTACATTTCATTGAATTTGGCTCCGCTCCTCCTATTGCTGCGAAATTGTATTTATTTTTGCCAGGAAATCGGTTCGGGAGGAGGGAGTGTCTCTTAACCTTTGGAAGAGTTTGGTCTTCCTGAGTGATATATGTATGTACATATTTATTTGGCGGAAAAAAAAACTTGGCATCCAAATGCACTGTGCGAGCATAATAATTCATAACATTTCCTTTCGGGAAACTCGTTATTCTAGTGAGTCTGAAAATATTTTTATGGGATGATCTTTATATAAATCCGTCTTGTTGTAGTAGTAACTACATACAGGTCCATTGGAAACTATTTCAATTTCTTGAATTTGATCTAATCAATTTTAATGAATTCATGTGCTCACCCCTTATCAGGAATGCGATTATAATATTATCTTTATTATCACTATAGTACGATAATGTTCCATTTCTTTGCATGATGAATCGTCTTCAAAGAAAAATTTTAATATACATCTATTTGCTCTTGATAAAAATATGTTTCTTTTATATTGATTATCATTTCAAATAAGCTAATTTTCTTTGACCTCATTCTCACGACTGCGAGGTTATAAACACTTCAAAGACATCAATCCTTTATCTAGAACAAGTTACAGCGAGTAATAAATGGAAGTCAGATACAAACAACATTTATGTACTTTTCTTATTTCATTTGTTACAGTTATTCATTCTAATAATGTATCTGTAATGTTTTCTTATTACTCAAAATTAGTTATTTTTGTAATCATTTGTACAGAATTAAATAAGTAGATTTTTGTTCTGAAAACCATCTATCATACTTAGCCTGTGATAGATGCAAAACAAATCTTAACAATAATGCAAATTATTTATTTTACCTACCTAGGATATGTCAGTACTCACCTAAATGTTCCTGATGAGATTTCTAGGAAAATAAACAAATATTACTCAAAGATGCATTCATGTATATTTTAACTCCCCGGTGAATAGAAATGATTAGCTATGTTATACATGTGCGTAGGTATGAGATGTGGCAATTAAATAATGAGACTGACGTTGCTACAGATGAAGTACATAAGTGCCAAACGCCAGCGACTGACATCTGTTTATCGTGATGCTGTTTCGAATGCAGCTGCTATAAACACATCCATATACCCGTAGCTTTCATTTGCATTAGAGTTATTTTTTTTGTCTTGCCTGAAAAATGATAAGTGAGTGACGAATTTTTGTGAAATTTCACATGAAACTTGGTAAAACCGCTAATAAGATTTAAAATTTATTGAAAGAAGTGTATGGGAAAAAAATGTTGATTACGTGCACGCGATTTTGAGCGGATTAAGCATTTTCAAGATGGCCGAGAAAACGTTGAAGATAATTCACTCTAGGATTATCTTTCCACTTCAAAATCGGATGACAATATTGAAAAAATAGGTAATCGGGTTCCATCTGGCCGTCGGTTAAGTATTCGCGCGTTTGCTGAGAATTTAGGAATTGACAAAGTACCTGTAAGGCAATTTTTCCACCAAGACTATGTGCCGTCTAATTCTGCACTGTCTGTCGAGAGGTGTCTGGTGAAGTACAGCTTCGCAGTGTTACATCATCCCCCTTATACACTGGATCTTGCGCCATGCGACATCCATCTGTTTCCTAAAAGAAACCTGCATTAAAAGGTACAGCTTTTGAATCAGTTGAAGTTGTGAAAGAGAACGCGGCACACGCCCTAGAGGAGTAATAGATTTCCAGCACTGTTTTGATCAGTGGACGATTCATATGAAATCTTACAGGAATAGGAGAGGGGTGTGTATTGATGGTGATAATAGGTAGATATGTATAACATCAAAATGATATGTTTTACAGCGTTAGTCTCGTTAATTAATAGCCACAACTTGTATACTATATATATTTCTCGTAAAATAAGAGGTACTAGATTAATTAAATTAGTAAATATAATCATTTATCACTTTGTTAAAAGTAATCAAACATTAGGGAAATTAGATCATTATAAGTTAGTTTTTTTGGGGAAATAAACTTTGATTTCTCTGATAAATGTAGTGTTAAGTAATTATTAGAATTTTATATCATGGCAACCTATTTTATAATCATGAATCACGATCCAAACTCTAAAGTTTTCATAGGACCTAACTTTTCGTAGTTTAAAATTTCATAGCTTTCAAATAAATCAGTTCTTTGAAATTTAGATTTTTCTTAGCTCTGTTCAATCTATAAAATTGAGGTTTAAATTTACTTTGTCCACGAAAATAGCTCTTTATTGAACAAACCTCAATTTCCTGTTCAGGAATAAAAATATCTGCAGGATTCTGAGTTTAAAAAATGTGCAAATCTTTACAATGCCACAAAGACTTAAAAAACTAAAATTGTTTTTCTTCCTCGGTATGTAAATAATATTATGTCATATATTATTTATAACAACATATTAATTTATTTTTAGAATGCAACAGTATAATTTATTTTATATGTTAAAATATCATTTCTACTTCATTGCAATATAAATGTGTTGAATTATATTTTAGTTTGAAAAGAATCATAATTTATTAATCATTTTTTTTCGAAAAAAAAATTAATATTTGTTAATAAAATCACTTCAAATTTCATTTGCATACATTGTTTTTTCTTTCATTCATAATGACGTTAAGCACATAGTACATAAAGATCAAAAAGGAAAAAAACCAAGTCACATATATGTACATTTACAATATCTATATTTTCACTACTTAATTTTAAATTTATGTTTTCCATTCCTTTCATATTATTTAATACATTTTTCATTTTCACACACACACACACACATATGTATATATATGCTCTCACGCGTGTGTGTAAGATAAGCAAAAATAAACACAGATTTTTTTAAAAATTTATATGAATTGTGATATATTTTAAATAAAGGAATATCTTACTCTGAATTTTTATTATGTATGCCGTTTCTCTGATATTCCTCAAAGTTTTTGTTTCAGCGTTACCAAAATGGAAAAAAGTATAGATGCAATTTAAGCTTTTTCTCTCTAGAGTAATGCATTATTTTGAAATTATACAATCAAAAATATTATTCATACAGTAAACTAACAATATAATAGTTTTTGGACGAAAAAATTAATTTATAATATGTATCTAAATAATCAAATACAAGTAGCATTAAAAATAAATATTTGATCATGGTAATAATTTCTTAGAGTAAACAATTTTTTTAAAACGTTGATGGATTTATTTAATCTGAATGAAAGCATTCATGAGACTAAAGTGATAAAAATTTACATTCAAATATAGCATTATACACTATTTCTTCTTTTGAATTTAATTTTTTCTCAAATCATATTTTTTGCATATCTTTAGTTGATTTATTTGATTCATTATTTTCATTAAAGTCACATTCAAAAACAACGAAAGGGTAGGGGGGACCAACCTCGTGATTTTGAAACACATTCAAGTAACGAATATGACAAATGAGTTATCACCTCCTTCTACAGACTTACATACTACGCCAATGAGAGTGCTTTGGCTCCTTGATAGATTTAATGTGCATCAACCCCGCAAAAAAACGAAATACAAAATTATAAAAACTATTTTAGAAGCAATACATTTTTGATCAATCTGAATATTTAAAATAAGACCTACAACACATGAAAAAAAAACATTTGTTCTCCCTTTTATCAAATTTTACTATTCCTTTTAAATATTTGTAACCTTTTTCTTTAATTTGGAAGGGGAAAGTTATCCTTTGATGCAAAAAACTTAAAGTTTTTGTGTGTCTACATGAAAGAAGAAAAAAAAAATCAAATCAAATCAGAGTGAAATATATTCATTCAAATGAAAGCTATGTATGAAACAAATATTAAATTCCTAAACCTTATGCGAAGAAATAAAAGAAAATATCTTCCAGTTAATTCAGTTTAAAATATATTCATTCAAACTATAAAAAGTAAATAAAATAATGATATCCAATAAATTCGTTATGCTCAGTAAAAATACTTTTAATTTATCGAGTAAAAATATTTTTAATTTATTTATTAAATTATGTTCATTTAACAAGAATAGCACTTGTCTACCAACACAACGAGCTTATCGCTCCGTAAATAACAATCCCAAAGATAACGGGGTGGGGTCCCTTATCGATACAGTAGGTACACAATGATAACCTTATCAGTATATCCAGACCAACACGGCCAAAAGGGGGGCGGGGGTGTATGACGTCACTTCCGTACCCTGTAGAGAGGCGCTTACTACTATTATTTTCCCTATGTTCAAACCCTAACCACAATTCGAACTTTATAGGTAGGGGAGCTGACCAAATCGTACTACTATCAATAATTACTGCTCGGTGGTCATGGCTTTGAAATCATGCCCGACAATATTTCGTTCGAGTCTTGTGTTGGAGTTTTGATTCTACTACACACCTGTCGAAAAGACCCGTTCTATGTATACATAATTATCATTAAATCTATCGGATTTTGAAGTTCTCATATTGTCTAGTGTGTATGTAAAGAGTAAGGTGTTAGTTCAGATGTTGACCTCGCCATTTGACCGTTCCAAATCCCGTGGGGCATTTGACTATGGCTTATGGAATAAGCGCCTTATATATATATATATATATATATATATATATATATATATATATATAT
>BMAW01013347.1:120045-132616 GCA_019974015.1 Nephila pilipes
ATATATATATATATATATATATATATATATATATATATATATATATAGTTCCATAGAGAAAATGTTTCTCCTTTTATGTTAGTAAATACTGATATCTTTAAATATCTTGCATTTTTCTTGGAATTTTTAAGAATGGAATTAATTCTATTGGATAAAATTGTAATCCCCATAACAAATACATGACTTTACAAATGATGCATTTAAGTCATGTTGAAACAGAGACTATTATGTGAAATAAAGGGTAAGAACTGTATCTCTTATCCCAATTAACAACTAAGAGATAAAGTTTCCCAACTTCCCATCTGAGAGATTGAGATCACATGTTGCGTGAGATTGAAGCTAGGAGGGGTGCTGGCTCAATAGTCGTCCTCGTCTCATGCTGCGTTTCGAAGTCAACAAGGGAAGGACCACTACATGGGAAATTCAGTTAGAAATGAGACCGTATAGAGTTTTTAGTTCACCTGAAGGGTGTCCCCTTATAAAAGTAGTAAATCGAATTACCCAACCAGTTCCAAGAAAAGGTTCGAAAGACTACCGAACTGATAAGTCAGAGATGCGTTATTTTGTTGATCTCTGTTCGATCCTGCCTTCTCGTATATTTTTTTCTCAATTGTTTCAAAAATTATAATGATTTTTAAACAAAACTGATAACTAAATATACTGTCAACGAAATGATAAATATATTTTATTTATAAAACAATTGTTGGAGCCAGTGAAAATATTGATTTTAACATAAATTTTCATTTTCTCTGACAGTTATTTTACAAATAAAAACAATATTTATTGTTTTACGGATGATATATTAAACTTATTATGTCTATAATAATTTGGTTTTAAAATTATAGTAATTTTTAAAATAGATGAAATAAAGTACAGAAAGCCAAGATAAGAACCCGGACCAAGGTTGCTCAAAACTATTGATTAACTAATACAAAAGCTGTCCTTTAAATTAGGTTTTCTTAGGAATTGGCAGATTTTCTTTTCCTATAAAAATGGTTTCAGGTAGCTCTTTCCTGCTTTTAATAATAATCAAAACCTTAGATTACACCCTTTAAATGTATTACAAACATACCAATTTCCATTCCCAATTAGAGCCTATATCTTGTAAGATATGTTACCAACAGCTCATGAGTATAATTAGTACTTATAAAATTATTACTATGTATATCATAATGACCATAGTTTTATTATAATATAACAAAAGCTGTAACGTACGATTTATATTAAAAAACTAAACCTGTTTTATATTAATTTAAAATATTTTTATTAGATTCGAAATGTATTTGTAATGTAGCTTATATTACACACTTTCCCTGACTGACAATAAATTACACTCGGTGAAGCCAAACATTGGAGAATGGTCTGTATTTCCAATGCGAAGAGCGGATGTCAGATTGACTCACCTTCGCATTGGACATACTCGATTTACCAATAGACATCTTTTATTTGGGGAGGGTTCTCCCGAGTGTCCTTCCTGCCATGTCCCTTACACGATTCATCACATTTTAATTGACTGTTCGGTTTTTGATCCTCATCGCCGGACTTTTTTTCATTCATCAGTTTTAAACCTATCGGACTTGGCGGGGAGAAACCCCCACCATAACTTATTTGCTTTTTTAAAACATATTGGCCTTTTACACCACATTTGAATTTTAACTTTCTACCTTTTGTGTGTCTTTTTGTGTTAGTCTTGTGTTTTTAATGCCATTACTTTCTAATCGATTTTAACAAGTGTTTGGCGCAGCATAGCCTACCTTGGCTCTTGCGCCATAAAACCTCACAGTCACTCCCTCACTACACACTTTCCCTGCTGCTAAACATTATTGGCTTCCACTAGACTTTCAGCTACTTAATATTCATGTTTTTAAAAGAATCCCAGGTTAATTAATATTTGAATAAGATAATGATCACTATTTTTATTTAAATGCTTGCTCCGTTTCATTACTTTTTTTTTTTTTTGCATGAGATATCAGAGATAATACTAGGGAATTAAATAACGCTTTTTATACACTTGATAAGAAAAAAAGGGAAGTGTGTCATTTCTGAGACAAATTTCTTTCATATGTATATTCTCAAAGATATTTATTAATACCTGATTTTAACTTGTTTTTAAGTGTCGCCTTCAATGAAAGTCATTTTGTGTTTCTTAGGCATTTATTTGCCGTTTAATTTTTTTTTCCCAGTTTGTCTGATCTTTCAATCTTTAAAAAGAAAAACCCGATATATCTTTTTAAAGTACACACACCTTTTAACATCATTTTTCATTACTTTTATGCTTGTAACTTAGAAAAGAGAGCAATGCTTTTCCCGGGTATAAAACTTCAAAAGAGCGTTTAAAAGAAATGAATTAATTAATGAGGTGCTTTGTTAGCATTTTTTCGTGAAACCCGTTCGCTTTTTGAGTCAGTGATTAAGTTTTTAGTGATTCCTCCGCATTTTGATGTTGGATTTTTAATTAATGTCACCATAGAGTGGTTTTATGGAAATTGGAGACAAACCTCGCTGTTCAGACTTTGTTTTAAAATGAAAAAAGAGAATAAAACCAATTAATGTTTGGCCTTTTGACGTATCTCTAGAACTGTCTTCAGTGAGCTTTAAAGATATATACTGTATACTTTAGAAATTAATTTTAAATTTCTTTCAAATAATCGTTTCTTAAAACAGTATTTTTCAAACATGAATTTGGCGACTTTTTGATATGAAAAAGTCGCCAACTGATAAGCAACTTCGTAAAAAGGAGATAACAATTTACATTTAGTGCTGATAAGGTACTAATTTGCTAATGAATAATAAGGAATTTAATAAATAGTAATAAAAGAAGAATTTTATAAAATTAAAAAAAATATTTAAAAAAATCGTTCTGCTTACAGTTTTTGATGTGACATTGCGACAAAATTTGGAAGAATTACTCCATACAATACTAATCTTTCTATTACCTAATGTTGTGCATAATACGATAATGATTAAAAGTTCCATCCTTTCTTCTTATTTGACAAATTCCCCAGTCTCATAATAATTTATCATAGAATAAAGCAAATTAATCAATAATTTTTAGTTAAATACAAAAATTGCAAAATCGTGTGCATTTAAACCCATGTATGATAAAATCATTCCTGGATTGTTTCGCGTGCGCTCACGCTTAAAAATGCACCTTAACAGACGAATGCTACAGGATGATAAGGCTATAAGATAATAAAGTACCCAGCTACTTCTTAACAACTCGTCTTCTTTCAATAGTGCCACCCTTACACATAGCCATACAAATAGCACTGAAATTAATAGTAGCTTTCATTTCGAAAATGTTACAATGTTTATCAAGAGAAGATAAGTCTAGACAAGGATTCATTTCCAAAATGCAAGGGAAAACAGACAAAAATAATAACAAATTGAGGAGGCACATTAGTCAAGTGCTCAGTTGCTAACTGGGAAGGTTTCGTGTAATTTGATAATAAATATAATGAATAAGGAGTTCTCTCTGAGATGTCGTTTGGAGTCATGCCAGAGAACATCGTCATACCAAGTAAAACACTCAATCACTTATTCAATCAAGACTCAGAATGAAAGCTAAGTGAGTTTCTTCGCTAATTGCGAGTCACAATTTCTCACTGTATCTCCAGTTGCAAGATGAATGAATCAAATGCAAGCTGTTATTTAATACGCATGGAGCAAAAACCAATCTCAACATGCATAAATAGATAGAAGATGATACCGAAGGAAAATAATTAGCTAAAATTTTAAATTGTAATGTTTTATGTAAAATAGCTACGCATTTGAATTGAATTTCCCAAAATTGTTTATAATTAAATATTTTGATATTTTCGTTGTTATTTATTGGTTGGTTGTTATTTTTTATCAATGAATTTTTAAAAATCCATATGAGTAGTTATCGTAAAGTTTCAACTATTGCTAAGAAATAACTTATAAATTTAGATAAAATTTATTTTGCATATTAATTTATCCATATGTATGTAATATTGGGAATTACAGTTATTAATATTTATTTGCTTGGGTTCCAGAAGCCGTAGATTGAAGTAAACCACAATATGGGTAAGAGTTCAATCTACTAAGTTCTAAAATGGTGACTGTCGAAAATTCAAGAAAATCAGAGAGAAATGTATCTCTGTGGAATAAAAATACAGCTCAAAATTAATAAATAAAAATTAAATTCCTGTTTCTATTACATTTTAGTAATGTTTAAGACTTGTGACATTTGGCTATTCGTGGTTTCTCTTCACTAACCTTGGGGACTTTTAATTGAGATTGATTGCTTTTGTTAAACAACCTTTGCCCAACTAAAAATTAAACATGAATATACAGATAGAAAGGAGGTAGAAATGAAGTGGAGTGAGAGAGTTAGGAAATATATAAACTCCGACTGAAAGTCTCGAAAGAGAAGCTGAGGGAGAAGATATAGAGAGGCTGAAGGAGAAGTGGAAAGAATCTGAAGGAGAAATGGAAAGAGAGTTTGCAGGAGGAGTTGAAAAGAGAGGTTGAAATAGACGTCAGGATTAAAGGCGTAGTATTTTTAGAGATTTAGTGTTCCAGATTGCTACGTTAGTTATGGAGTTTGAGTTGCATTCGAGGAAGGATTAGTGGTTAGAGTCTGTTAGATTACTATTGGTGGGTTGAATTTAGTTAAGCAGAAATCTTCCCCAGGAGAGCATATTTAGTTGTTGTTATTGTAAATAGAAGTTAATAAATTCCGTAAATATTATTCTAGTGTCTCTTTGATCGGTTATTGTGTCTTAGTGTTTAATAATTGAATCTGGTTATGGCGCAAGAGGCAGCTCGGGTCGGGCAGGCGTCACAGACTTTTTGATGTACCGGTATTATAATTAAAACTTAAAATACAGCAGAACAAACACTTCAGTCTACTTCTTCGTGAATCCCGAACATATCAACACATTTGCTGCAGCTTACAATATTGCACACAAAAGGATGAATTAATTTACAGTATAAATTATATCCAGATATATTGGTTATTTCTTTGTAATAATTAATCCCCTCGTATTATGTCAATCACAGAATTAAAGGAATCACTTATAAATTTGTATAGTTGTGACGTATTTCTTCTATTATTTAACTCTACAGTCTTCTAATTAAATAGTCAATAAGTTCAAAATTCGAATTGAAGGTATGCAAGAGAAATACAACATAGCTTATTAACATAGAATATCCCAGATCATATGCTCTGTCTCAAGTCCTTTTAACGCATTTAATCCTCATTTATATTCTGATAATAAAGTCTTAAATTACTAAATTACTCATTAAGATTGAAACACTTCTGTATTATAGCAGATTTGGCCTTTATTATTGTGATAAGGAGTCACTTCTAACATAAGCTATTAATTATGATAACTCATTTTAATTTACACATTTATCAGTTTGTTATTCTCTTTTCCCTTTATTTTTTCTTTCAATTCTATTTCGTTTACATATCACTAAATCTAATTCAATTTACTAAAACTTCTTATCCTCATTTAATTTACCTAATTAATTTTCATTTGGTTGGCGAGGATTTGTAATTGTATAAATTTGAAGTTATCTAGAAGTCCCCGAGGTAAGTGATAAGTAAATCGATAATAGCACAACACACGTTATAGTCAATTTAAATAAGAATTTTTTTTTCATGCCACTTAAAAACTCTAAGATATAAATATGAAGAAATAAAAATGTAATGAAAGAGGTTTTTCATAAGTAATGTATAATTGAATTTTTTTTAATTGCGAATTATCAAATAAAGAGTACTTTCAAAATATGTTCCCTAGAGGAAAGCCACTACAATGATTGTTCATAAATATAGTACTTTTATACGATTTCTTCTCGACTTAATACCTGTACAACATATGACCATAAAAAGTAAATAATGAAAAATATGTAATTTCAGATTTTAATTTTTATTGTAGTATATTTATTATAGAACATGTTGCATTATATGTTTTATAGAGCGTTGTGTTTATCATAATATGTGCATTATTTATGCGTATATTGAAGGAATTTTTGTGTTTTATATACAATTTCGTAACCCTTTGATGGAAAATGGGTAGTTAAAAAATTTAAATTCTATTTAAGACTACTTCGACTTATTCAGAACCAAATTTGGTCGTAAGTCGAAAACTCCTGTATGCACCTACTGCTAACCGAGATGGAGTGTGATGTCTAATATGATCGGAAAATTACAAAAAATATAACCATTAGTTTTGTAAGTTTTTTTTTTTTTTTTTTTTTTGTAAACATATGCGAACTATTTAAAATCATACTATCTTAACATATGGACACCTTTCTTTAACAGAAAATCTTCCTGCGAGCAATTCTTATATAATATTTTTTTAAAAAAATGTTTTTAATTTTTTTTTCTGTACTAGTGGCTAATTTTACAAATTTTAAGAAGTGAATTAAATTCTAGTTTTCTGATTATTGAACCGTGTGAGATTTTAAAATAACTCTTCAGTGTATTTTGTATCAAAAAATACATTTGCTTACCACATTCATACAAATAGAATATTTCCTTGATATAGATGAGATTTAATTTTAAATTTCATCTAGAGGTAGTTGGTTTTACGTTGCTAATGTGAAAAAAGAACAGAATCAAATGTTTCTTATGCAAATAGTTATTTAAATGTGATCAAGATTTATAATAATTTATTGATAAACAATTTGAAAGCTATGAATTACATTCAAGAACTAAAGTTGATTTTGAAATGTTTGGAAAACTGAAAGTTTTATTCTAAACACTATTGCAGTCTCAAACTCTTATAAAAAATTAACTTGTTAAAAATAAAAGAAATTTAATTATAAAGAAAGATAATTTACGGCTAATAAATTTTTTTGGGAAGTATTACTCGCAGTTAATAATATACTATACAGAATTTTATAAAAAAAAAATTAAAATATTAATATATGCGATAATTTAAATGTAAATGCATTCCAAAAATAATTTTAATGCGCTTTAAAATCTCTTTTTCATTATTAATTTAACGATTTTTGTCTAGACTGTTTCTAACGTATAATATTAAGATAATAAATTCAAAATAGCGCGCATTATTTAAATAAATAACTCATATGAAAACAATATTTCTATCTAATAAAACTATTAATTTTCTTTATGTTTTAGATGAAGCATGAATAAGGCATAAAATTAATTCCTAACTTCCTTTACTTTTACATTTCAATGGATCTACTCTCAGAGATATCAAAGAAAAATAATGTTATTAATAGTTAACGTTACTTTATGGAAAATGAATAACATTATAATCTATAAGGATTTTATAGTAAATAGAGTCTAATAATATGGATTAGATCTACTTGATATTTAGTGTATTATAGGATGTTATAACACATGCTGAATCTTAGACAAAATATCAATGGTGAATAAAAAATATATAATTTTTATATTTTTTAAGAAAAAGTAATAGGCAGTATACTGACATTTTTCAGTTAAAATATAATGCATTAAAGTTTTTATAATGATGTTAATACGATGTTGCTGAACAATACAAAATGTTATTATAGGGTATTACATTATATAAAATGTAAGAATTGAAAATCGATTTAGTGTGCCAATAATCTCTCTGAGACATTTGACAAAAACTATTTTTGAATTTCTTCTTTATATAATAGTAAAATTCACTATATTAAACTAGAAATATTTATTTAAACCTGTATAGTAAATTCATAAGATCAGCTATATACGAATCATAAATATTGAAAATACATTATTAAATATGTTTATGCTATATATATATATATATATATATGTGTGTGTGTGTGTGTGTGTGTGTGTGTGTGTGTGCGTGAATTAAAACTATTTAAATGGAAATCTGTATTAAAAGTGTATTTAAAATCAAATAATTGAAGAATATTTGTATTTTGTATCTCACCGATTTTATAATTAAATCTGGTTAATTTTTATGTAAATTTTGTAAATTGCAGAGTGCTGGTATGTTTAATTTAAGTAGCCTCTGGAGACCATTGTCTCAATATTTTTATCAAGGAGTTAGTGGTTTGAACTGATAAAAGTATTTAAGGCTCTTTTATCGACTTCTTAAACTTTCTTGTTATTTTAAAAAGGTTTTGTCAAAAATTTTAAACTTTTCGAAGAATACTTTTCTTATACTTTCAGAACTGATTCTAAATCATAATTTACAGTTAAAAATCCAATGTAATTGTGATGTTAAGTAATATTTACGAGCATAAGCAATATGGTGGATGATACTGTGTACAGTTCTTTTTAAATACGCCGTCTGTTCTGTTACTTAAGGCGGGTGTGCGCATTGAAACGAAACTAGTGCAGCCGATATTATCAGGCTGACTGCATAGAAAATTTCCTTTTTTCCCCTTTTAGTATGACTAACTTTCTTATTCTTTTCTAAATGGAGATTACTGAAACGTGAAATAATATCTACAGAAACACCAAACAAACAGTTGCATTAAATACGTTGTCGGTTCTGTTACTTGAGGGTGAGAATCATTGAAACGATACTAATATAGAAGACATCAACTTGTTTACTGCATTGATAACTTCCTTCTTTTATCTTTGACTTGATTAACTTTCTTGTGCTTTTCAGAAATTGCTAGGAACGGCCTCGGAGAAATACTATTTTTCAATTTTTCTGAACTGATCCTCCATAATTTTTATAAGTAAGAATTCAACGGAAATACGAAATTGATAAATTATTTTGAAGCAATATACATATGGAATACAAACGCAGTGTTATTCAAATACTTTTTGATAGAATTACATGGATCTCTGGTATTATAATGCGGTTCATGTGAACCATTTATTGAATCAATACAAACTATCTTATATATATATATATATATATATATATATATATAAGCGAAATACCACTGACTGACTCATCACAAGATCTCTAAGACTATTTAATCGATTGACTTGAAATTTAGCATGGTTACTCATTTTGTGATGTAGAGGCTCACTATGAACGGATTTTATGGAAGTCTTATTCATAATGTAATTTTCATCCGTTAATCTACTCTTATCCATCGGCTTTATCGCTAAAAATGATATGACCGACGCCCCACGGAATATATATTTTTTATATGTATACTGTGTATTATAACCAATTAAGTTTACTTGGTGAGATTTCCGTTTGCGAAATGAAAAAATACCAAATAATTCATATTGAAGCGCTGATGGACGATTGGCAAGATTTTGTAAATGGGGGCTCTATATGTAAAATTTTGTGCATATCGAAAATAGGAAACATACATATTTAGCGATAGAAATAAATGAGTTTGGAACCCCACGGTAAGTGAAAGCGTAATTTAGCTCCTAAACTTAGCGGGATTTTGAAAAATACTAAAATGGCGACTTCTTAAGGAGTAGCTCACACGCAAGACAATCTATCTATATATATATAAGCGAAATACCACTGAGAAGTTCTGGATAATCATTATTACAGACAATCAGTTTCTTAAAATTTAAAATTTAGATTATCATTATCATTTAAAAATTTAAAATTTTCTTGATATTTTACGTATAGGTTCCAAAATATAATATTATCATCTTCCCACCGAAGCGGATTGGTATAAGCTAGTGTATATATATATATATATATATATATATATCATGCAGCAAAAATTAGGTTTCTCGTAGTTGAACGCGGGCTAAAATCTTAGTAATTAATTTAATGTAAGCTGATGTTAAACTTAAGTATTTATTCACTTAAAAAATGATTAAAATTCTTTGTCAATGGGAGCTTGAAATGGAATTCTTAATTTTCTCCTATTTTTTCCCTTCTTCTTGTTATATTTATTAGATTTGGAAAAAAGCATTGAATGTTACACAATTCCAAAAAAAATGCACTGATCATTTTTTTCATGTTCTCAAAACTTACGCTACCTGAATGTAAAGTTCAATATTAAAACTCATAAAAGTTATGTCGAACCAAGTGTCATTACATTCATAAAAATCTATGTTACTTTATGTATTTGATGGTAAACAAAGGTTATAACTGTTTGTAAGATAGGTGTTTCAGTTGCATGCTCTATAAATTGATAATAAACTGAAATAATAATTCAACAACATATAATTACAGTGATTAATTCTAAGAAACTTATCATCTAGTAACATGGAGCCAAAACTCATAGGGAAATTATATTGAATCATTATTTTTACATTTAAAGCATTGTGTTCAAGAAAAGGAAAACGTTAGGATTTTAAGGCAGAAATTATAAGCAATTTTATTAACTCTTTCATATATTAAATTTTTTCCAATTCTAACAATACTGTTGGCTACCTGGTTTCAAATATAATTGCTTTAAAAATATTTTCAAGCGAATAAAACTCAATATTACCACAGTTTAGTACTGTACAGGACCTGGAATACTCGTGGATGAAAATGGCTAACAGCTGTCCTCGAGGTGAGTTTTCTTTGAAAGTCTTAAGCTTCTTTTAAGAATGGATTACTCCCAACTTTGACAACCGATGTTTTGAGATGGATAATGCTTCTTTTTCGGCCGTGTCCACTTCATACAGTGTTTATCTGTCAATAAAACTTGATGGATTTGTCTTTGTCTCACTTTTGTCATCTCTACCCTTCTTCAAAAGTTCACAATTCCAAGCTACATGTAACTTTTTGGCAATAGTTGTATCTGTGGCTTATAATTGTGAACCAGTTTTTATAGGCTACAAAAAGACCATAACTGTTACAAAAGAGCGACTTAAAGAGTAGTCTATGACAGATAAAATTAAGATGAATGGACCAATGTCTAGACACTAGAAAGAAAAACACATGGGACAAAAAGTTAATGCTGCGGTTGAATTGCCACTTGAAAACTTACGAGAACACTTTTTGCAATGGATTAATAATTATTTCTTCATTGAAAAGACTCGTTACCTTGGTGAAAGATTCATTAGCAATGTAATTTAGATCTGGGTAAAACTTTTTCAAGACGGTTCACAAAAAGTTGAAATTAGTGCACTTATTTCTCAGATTACAAATTACTTTAAATGTATTTTTATAAACTATCATCTCACATTTAATTGCGGTAATATAAGAAGTACCTTGCATAAAGAACTACTTTTCTATTTTGCTCAGTTACTCAGTAATTTTCATCAAGATTTGTATATTATTTACATATATGAAAAATGTTAATTTGATATAAAAAAAAAATAGTTATCTCGCCATAATACAGCAGGTATCAGACTAGAGCATTGCCATATTACTGGAAAACTATTAATAATTACTCATTTTAAACGGTAAAAACCATGTACCATTGAATAAAATGTAATTCATTATACGCAAATAAAGTGTCAATCCCAGGAAAACACTTAAACTTCAAAAAATTTATTATTTTGTATACATTGCCAACATTACGAGGTGGGACTATTAAAAAACGAAACTGACGCTACAAAACATTTTATTTTCATATCAAGCATTTTTACTTATAATCATCTTCAAAATACACCTCTCCTCTTTTCCTACAACGCTCTATGTGAATCTTCCATTGTTCGAAACAGTGCTAGAAGTCATCTTTAGTTAGCTCTTTCAGGACGCGTGCTGTTTCTCTTTCACAATATCAACGGATTCAAATCTTGTTCCTTTAAATGCAGATTTCACCTTAGGAAGCACATAGAAGTCGCAGGGCTCAAGATCCAGTGAAGAAAGGGGTTGATTTAACAATGGGATGCTTTACTTGGCTAGAAACCTCTTGAAAGACAATGTGAATCAGACAGCGCATTACCTTGGTAAAAAAATTTGCCGCACGGATTATTTTTAGATTCCTACAGTGTCAGCAATCGCACGAATAATTAACTGATGGCTAGATCGAGCCAGATTACCGATTTTTTTTGACATTGTCTTCCGTTTATAAAGTGGTAGAGCGAACCGCGCTTTAATAATTCACTGCGTCTTCTAAGTCATATTGAAAACTCTTAACATGCAAAAAACACGTGAAAGCTATAAACATTCATTGTTATACTCTTCTTTTAATGAATTATAAATTTCAGTGTTGGTGTTTCTAAGTTGCATGTGAAACTTCAAAACAAATTATTGCTCACTCATAATTGTGTTAGCAAAACAAAAAAATATAACTTTATTGGGAACGAATTTTACGGGTATAAGTGTTTGCATACAGGAATGAGAGGCACTTTATTCGAAAGAGAAGGCTTCACGCTATACGGCTCTTAGTCGCTGGCGTTTGATGCATGCGCATACGTACTTCTTCTGTAGTGATGTCCTTCTTGTAATTATATAATATATATATGTGGTGTATGTAAGGATTCAAAGTAACCACTTATTACACACACACACAGTTTATCTGCTGACGTAAGACAGAACATTAAAACACAAAACAAATTGATATAATTCGCGTAATCATAGATTTAACGTCCAGAACAATATAACGTCCAGCGCAGTTTTCCTGAACCGTCTTGTTCAGCGTCTCGCTCCTTCTCCGTCTCCGTCACATCTCACTACGTCACATCTCTCTCGAAGTGCTAGGTGGCGCTCTGGAAGCATCATGGCTGCCTTCCGGGATTATAGATCAGCAGGTCTTAGATCCCATATATATATATATATATATATATATATATATATATATATAT
>BMAW01013347.1:132626-145738 GCA_019974015.1 Nephila pilipes
ATATATATATATATATATATATATATATATATATATATATATTCGCCGTTAAATACAAATTATGAGAGCACGAGTGTAAAAGCAAGAGTAATCAAGAGAGGCGTTTCGCTGAGTTTTGCATTATATATCAAGGAAATTTCACCATAAACGTCCGATACCACGTGGTATGGATGGAGGGACTTCAAGGAAATCTAAGTGTAGGCTTAAAGTCTGGTAGGAATCATCCCTACAAATCTTTAGAGTGGGAAAAAGCTGACTTTCCAGATTTTAAGAATACGTGATTGTATAAATTAAAAAGGAATCGTATCAGGAAATAAGAATGAACACTATCTTTTAAAGGAGAGAATAGAAAAAATTATGAAATTGAACTATCGTGAGAAACTAATAGGAATTACAATTAAATCATTGCACATATATATGTGTGTGTATATGTGTGTGGATATATATGTATATATATATATATATATATATATGTGTGTGTGTAAGTGTTATAGGAGTATGTATAAAATTTCCCAAGCGAGTTAAATGCGGATCATGTTCCCTTTAACTATATATCTAAATGCAAAGCTCAATTAAAATTCGATTAAACTAAATCGTAGAATAAAATCCTCAAAAAACACTTTTAAAGTTAAAACCATCAATAAAAAATTGATTACCACGTAAAAAAAAACTGAATGAAACTTAGTTTAGTAAACTTTTTCCCCATTAACTATTCACCATAATTTTTTTGCAAGCATTTCTTCTTAAACTTACTAAGATTGAAAGACTCAATCTTCAGCAGATTAATTACTCTTTGGATCGGATACCCTTTTTTTTCCATTTCCATTTGTAACTCTCTTTGGTTACTTGGAAATTAGTTTGTGTGAAGCAGATCCAGAGAGAGCTAGATGTTCTTTTCAAAGGAAATCTTGCTAAATTCCCCTTGGGAGTAGCATACTGTCCTTTCAATGATTGAATACATCCTCTTCCCGTATTCCCGGAAATATCCAAGCTCATTTCATCCAAAAAGAATCTGTAGCCAGTTTTTTTTTTTATCCTTTTTACGAATTGTATACGTAGAAGCAACTTAATGTAGGATGGAGATCTGAGGATCGGCATATAAGGCAAGCCATAATTGAAGGATCAGAGCGATGTACCACATATCTTATTTGTGCGCGCTTTGAAGAAAAATATAATTTGTCGGAGAAGTATATACCATCATGATATTCTATTCACCGGAAAGGATATAATACGTTTTCCTCTGCATCCATTGAAACATTAAGGTTCTTTGCGTATTTTATGGAACAATGGCTTAGTGGAATTCTCTTTTGATATTCTTCGATTCTATAAATAAGAAAGTATCATTTGTCAATTAAGTAGCACCTCCAAATAATGCGATTTTTTTTTTAAAAAGTTTCTGTTAAAAATTTAGTGTTTTTTTCCGAACGTTATAATAAAACTTGTTTTATTAACATTTTAAATAACGTTGGGTCAAATATTTTGAATGAAATCTGATACACCATTGTAGTAAAAGGTGAACTTATAAAAAAATGAATAGAGCAAACTGTGTTGAAGAAAAAAAATATTCGTCTTTTAAACATGTATTTATAGAGCTTTTGTGTTAAAAAATGGGTTTTAAAATTTAAATGCTCATGTAAAAATTCACATGGTTTAATTTCGTGTGTTTAATCCTATTTTACACTTTTTTCAACCTTGTCTGTAGAAATTTTATTTAGTAACGTAAATATATATAATATTAGGTCTACCAAACAGTTCTTTCCGCTTGTGAAGTGAAAGAAAACAATATATTTTTCGAACATTTAATAATATTCATTGATCTGTACAATTTCCGTCTTTATTAGGAATGGTCTATAAACAATCTAGATGGGTGCCTCGAGATTTAAGTGAGAACAATTTGTTTAATCGAATCGGCATATGCACATCTTTGCTTGTTCGACACGAAAACAAACCCATTTTGAACCGAACGATAACTGGGGATGAAAAATTGAATATTTTCTAATACATCGTTTAGAAACTCGCATACTTGCAGCATGGACTATCTGTCCCTTCCATTGCCAAATTAAAATGGAATCTGAATAAAAGAATACTGTGCATGTGGTGGGACGTCAAGGAACCAATACATTTCATGCTTTTGAAAACTAACAAAAAGCCAATTCGGAGAGATACTGCCAGCAAATTGATGATTTAAACAAAGCATTAAAATAAAAGATTCCTGAGAGATCCAGTATGAAGCACATTACATTCCATCATGACAACGCCAAACCACATGCTGCTTTTATGATTCGGCAAACAATCATAGAGCTAATCAGGGAGTTTCCACCACACTCCTCGAACCTAGCACCCTCTAATTTTCACTTGTTTATCTCACTGCAAAACTTTTTGAAAAGGAAAAAAATTCAAAACTGGAGCGCATGTCATCTAAGAGCTACTTCAGTTCTTCGTCTCTAAATACAATGCAATTTTAAATAATGGTACTTACAAAATATCATCACGTTGGTAAGAGTTCATAAGTAACGATGGAAAATATATTATACAATAAATATTATTAAATGTACGAAAAATGTATTGTTTCTTTTCACTTCACAAACGGACAGAACTTTCCGGTAGACCTAATATATATATATATATATATATATAATGACCTAATATATAATGCAGTTCTTTTTGCGTTGTGTGAATTTTAACTTGGTATATAGTGAACACCAAAGGTTAGGTGGAAACTCATGGTGATATTTCTTATAGTATAAAAATCAGCCAAAGTGTGATAAATTGTTGTATATTCTAGCCCTCTCACTGAAAAATCGAAAATTATTCCATATATTTCCTTTTAATTTTCTCAAAATTAAATAATTTTGTATTACTTTGCTTGAGGGATGATTTTAAAAATGAAATATTTAAAGTAAACTTCACTTACCATTGTGATCTATATAGTTTAGCAGACAGGATTTTAATCTTATAGTAACTGGAGGGGCTCATATCAATTGGCAAAATCGTTCAATTTTATTCTTAATACACCAATCATGCAGAATAATGCAGGTTGTACAACGTTAAACAGATCTGAGCTTTATAGCCATTGCATCATCGAAGAGAAAGGTTCAAGCTCAGGTGTTTTCCATGGTTCAAAATTATAAAACCATTACCAATAATACATACGTATAGTCTTAGAACAATTTTAATTCAGTTTAAATGAAATCACTATAATCACTGAATTCCTATATAACCTGACTAAAGAATGAAATACATTTCTGAAAAAGACTTTAATTAAAATACGATATATTAAGTTCATATTAAATGATAAACAGTTGCATTTGTATAATTACTTGCTAGCAAAATTAAGCATACAGTAAAAGATAAAATTTGATTTCAACGTCGAAAAAATTTGTCGCTCTTATAGCTCCCGTGTGCCGGCCATTTTGATTTCAAGAACTTATGTTAATCCCATGGAATTTTCTATAACCGTCCTCTAATGTTTACTATTTAATCTACTCGAATGTAAGACAGTGCCTATGAAAAAGAAAATAAATAATACAAGTTTCTGTTGAATTACACTTCCTCCTAGATTTTTAATAATTATTAAGAATATTTTTAAAGACCAGAAAAACCACACACTTATCATTAAAATAGCAATAAGAATATCTATAAAAATTGGAGAAAAAATTTAATTCCACTAAGACTTTATTATTATTTCTTTTGGATGACAGCTTTTGATTCAAACAGATAAAATAGTAAAGATTAAGAGACAGCAGCAGAATTTACACATAATTAACATTACGTTCACGAAATCAAAATGGATGACATACGGAAGCCTTAAGATGATATTTTAAAAAATCATGGTGAGAACTGTGCACTTTAAATTTACAACACACTTGAAAACACGATAGACTAATAATGAACTGCGTAATTTCTTGTTATGATAAAGAAAAGAGGATGACCTTTGATAGGGAGATACAAAACTATATACAACCTAATATAATTTTGAGCTTTCTAAAAGTTATAATTTTCTTACCCTCTACTAACGTTAATAAAAATTACCGTCTAGACGTATTTTTATTTAAAAAATAGTTATTTGAGATTTTTAATAAGTCATGCTTCTATGGTATGCTTATTTTTTGTGTTTATGGAAAATGATGTAAATTTTTATGCTGACTAAAATGATATAATCAACACGCAAATTTTAAATGGTTTTTCACGTGTTTTTTTAAAATGAAAATTTTTTAATTATTGCAAATTTATATATCTTAAAGTTTCCTAATGCGACATAGCTTCGTTTCTATAGTTTAAATATTTTTTTTTTCTTTTATTAAAAATAAAATCATAAGCAATAATACAAATATTTAAGAGGTACTGATGAAAAATGAACAAACCCTTAGGTTCTAGACAGTAAAAACTAATTATTTTTCTGTTATTTTTTATATTCCGTTTTATAAAGTCATATTAAAAGTAGTAAAATAAAGATGTAATTTAAGAATTTACCTAATATAATCCATTATAAAAAGAGAGTTATGAAGTAGTAAATCGCAGACTGTCAAAAATTTGAAACCAGAAGGAATATAAAGTAGAAAAAATAATTTTCAATATTAAGCTTTACTGAAAGAATGAAACGATATTATATCGTATTTTTTGTTTTTATTTTATTTGAGATAAGTGCGATTCACCAAAGTATTTATTAATTTATATTTATGAAACATTACCTGTCTAAACTAACGGAGAGAAAGACAAAGTTTAACTGAATCGACACCAATTCGTCGATATTGAGATTTGGCATCTGATGGAAGAGGGATTTCGACACCCATTTGCTTTCTTCCAGTACGAAAGCGAGTCTTGGGGGAAATGCTGATATCTTCAGTCCTCCCCTGTGGTGTATAATCCTCTGTAACACGTTGTATTACATAAAACTACTCACCTGAGAAGGCATAGGGGGGGAAAACGTTTTTGGATATTTCGGAACAGCAAAGATCATGGGAGTTATCACTCTTTAGATGAACTAGTTTGAGAGAACAGGTCCTTCTTTTGATCCCCATCCCTAACTGTACCTGTTCAGTATTACTTCCATACGCATTCTCATGTTTATTGTAAAACTATATTTTCTGCCGTAGCCGTCGCTTTCCTGGGAGTATTTTATACTTCAAATTATGAACTTTCTTTATAGCAATATTTACAAATTGGCTGGTGGTATGCAACAAATGATATGATATCTAAAGAATACTATTTACACTAATATATTACAATTTATTTCAAATATTAAAGTGGATATTTACAATATAAGGCGCTTGTCACACACTTGCTATGCATTTTGGGTGCACGTCACACGCTAAAAAATATTACATTGTCATCGGAAACAACGTTCTAGTCAAACGTTTTGTAGAGCTCTGATTGTCCTTTCTCTTCGGAAATTTTGGATAGAATGGAAATGGCCATGCCTCTTCCAAAACCACGGGACGTAATCATTTTTTTTTTGTTGGATAGCTGAACAAAAATTATCTATTGATCCTGATAGCTCAAACAGGGCAGGAATTATTACCTGCTAATCTAGACACCTGATGCGGGGGGTATTCTTGGTTCCCAGGAGAATTGGACTCTAAATGGTCAAAGTTCATAATTAACAGAAATGTTGTTTGCCCTTTTTCTCAAGTCCAGATGTCCTTAATGATCACATTATCCGGATGTAAGGGAAACTTCTTACGAACTTGCTAATCGTGGTCATCTCAACAATATATTAAGAATGGGAATTATATTAACTGAAACCTTGTCAGGGTAAAATCAAAAAAAAAAAAAAAAAAAAAATCGTTAAATTTAAAATACATTCTAAAATATTAACTAAGCAGTATATTAATTTTTCCTTCAATTGTAATTGGTCATTTGGTAGCGATGCCAACTCTAATTTCTTCATAAATTCACTCGATGTGATGACTGGAAGTGTGTTAAAAGTTTAGTATAAATTTTGGAAAGTAAATAAATAATTTTTATGTATTTACGTATGAACATTGCAATTTAAATAAAAGTTTGTAAGAATACAGCATCAGAATAAATTTTTTTTATGTGATAAACTTTTCCTTATCACTTATTATAAGGAATTACTCACTTATAAGTTATGTTAAGGGTATGATTTCTCTTATCAAAATTTCCTTATACATTAACTTTCACATATACGAAATCCTCCAGCAATAACCTTCGATTGGTGTCTAGATAAATTTTCGATCAAACTAGGCATCCGAAAAGGAAATATAATAACTAATTCCTTCCGGAAATTAACTTAGGTTCACGTTTTATCAAAATTTTTATTTTTAAGCACTTTTTGTACTCATTGATTTACTTATACATAAATTAAAATAAATATTAATTAATTAATACGAGGCATGTTTTTTAAGTAAGTACCGTTTTGCGATTCCGCCGCCGCAGCGCTCCGGTCTGCGTTCCGCGCATGCTCGCTTGTTACCTACATCTCTTGTCTACGCACTGACGCTATTACAGTCTGATTCTTCATTGTATACGTTGTTTACTGAGTGTTTAAGATGCCTCCGACAATCGTGAGTCCCGCTGATTGTGAAGTACGGGCTGTTATACGATTTCTTAGTGCTAAAGGCGTAAAACCGATCGATATTCATCGTGAGATCTGTGAAGTTTACGGACAAAACATTATGAGTGATGGAATGGTAAGGAAATGGGTGAGAGCATTTAAAGATGGCCTCGCAAATGTGCATGATGAAGAACGGAGTGGGTGTCCTTCGGTCGTTAATGAAGATTTGGTGCAGAAAGTGGACGAAAAGGTGAGAGAAAACAGACGCATTACAATTTCATCAATGTCCGACTGCTTTCCTCAATGTTCTCGTAGTGTTTTGTAACGCATTGTGACCGAGAACTTGAATTACGGGAAATTGTGTTCACATTGGGTTCCAAAAATGTTGACGGATTTGCACAAAACCCAACGTTTAGGCAGTGCATTGACTTTCCTTGAGCGGTACCGCAATGAAGGTGAAGAATTTTTAGACCAAATTGTTACTGGTGACGAAACATGGGTGGCCTACGTCACACCAGAATCGAAACAACAATCCATGGAATGGCGACATTCATCATCACCCAAAAGAGTGAAGTTTAAGCAAACAATTTCTGCCCGGAAAATCATGTGCACAGTTTTTTGGGACAGAAAAGGAGTATTGCTAGTGGAGTTTCTGCCTCGTAATGAGACAATCAATGCAGCGTCTTATTGTGAGACATTGAACAATCTGCGTCGTGCAATCCAGAACGAAAGACGTGGCAAGTTGAGTAAGGGTATCGTTTTGCTGCATGACAATGCCCGTCCACATGTGGCTAATCGGACCAAAGATCTCATCAAATCTTTTAAATGGGAAACTCTAGATCATCCTCTATACAGCCCTGATCTGGCTCCCAGCGACTACCATTTGTTCCTGCACTTGAAGAAACATCTGGGCGGTCAGCGTCTTCAAGACGATAACGAAGTCAAAACATTTGTGATACAGTGGTTAACAAGTCAGGCGGCGGAATTTTATGAGGAGGGTATTCAAAAACTGGTGCCACGTTATGACAAGTGCCTCAATATTCACGGAAATTATGTAGAAAAGTAGATTAAGGTACAGGCTTTCATGTAAAAATAAAATTATTGCGATATCTTGCGATATCTCTTTTTAATTTCAAAACGGTACTTACTTAAAAAACATGCCTCGTATTAAAGTAATTATTATTAATTTTCTGGGGGCGATTTGATCAAGGAAAAAGGATTTTTTTTTGTGAAATTACAAATGCAGGTACAGTAACGTATATTTATATATCACAGAATAGTTTTCAGATTTTTGTTAATAATTCTGTTTTAAGTAATAAGTGTTTTTTCATTATTCTGAAATAAACAGATCATGTTTCAATTCTATTACCAAATATAATTTTGGCAATTTTCGAGCAGTAATTTTATTTAAAGTAACAGGATTCTTTTTAGTATTAATGAAAGCTCTTGAATAAATTAAACGTTTTCATACTTTTAAAACTAATTAATTATAATCTCTTTCAACAAAATAAAATATCTATTATATATGAAAAGTTTTATTACATATCTACCTTTTTAAAGATTTATCTCGAATATACTATTTTTAAATTTAGTTATTAATTGAAATTAGAAGGCTTAAAAATTCATTTCTGTTATTTTCTTAGTGTCTGCTTTCCATTCCTATACGAACATATTATCGAGTATTAAGTAGCATCAGTCAAAAGAAACCGTTTTTAGAAAAATTACTCTTTTTGGAAGAAACGTAATGATTGCTAGAAATTGGATATCATAACCAAACTGAAAAATACTTTCAGGGGGAAACGGTGCTTTAGTTTTGTTTCTTACATTTTTTTAAAATTTTTAAATGGTAATGCAAATATTGAAGTGTCAACAAATTAAATCCCAACTACCCATAATTCATTAACGGTTATTAATTCGAAATTTTAATTGACGATGTTAAATGACGAAAAGAAATGAACGATATTAATTAAATCTTGACATCAGTTTCTCTTTCAAATTTGAAATTTAAATTAAATCACAACGTTCGCTTAAGAAATGACGCTTCTAAGTGAATAAAAAAGAATTATTATTTGAAATAAAAGGAACAGTTTCTTGATCCCAGATGCTTTGAAGTTAGAAAGAAGAAACTTTAATCGTTTCCTGTGAAATCGAAATTGGATATTCTAAACAGCAATAGAAATAAATGATTTCCAGATGTATTAAAGGTGGTAATAAATTCCTTAAATTTGTTCTCCTAGACGATAAATGTACTAAGAATATCAACTAATGGATAATAAAATAGATTTTTTTATTTATTACAAAGCAAGAAAGACTTTCAAATTTAAGAATTAAGATTTGCTTATCAATTAAAATCTCCAGGTTTTAACTTTGGTAAAATGCCAATATCACTATTCTATATATAACAATAAATTTTGGATACATTCTTTTCTTTCCAGAGTAGATATTTTTATGTTTAGAGAAATCTAAAATAAATAATTTATTTTTGATTTTTAATCCTGCATTAAAACGGTCGTAAGATTAATAGCATTCATTAAATAAAAGGTGTGCAAGATAGTTTTAGAGATTATAAAATCAGGCAACATTTACAGAATTACTTTAAATTCCTTTTTTAAATGGCTAAATGCTAAAGAAAAAAGTATTAAACTACTATTATCACAGAAATACGAATAATTAAATTTGATATAAAATAATTCAAAGAATAATTAAATAAATAATAAATAACGAAGGATTAAGGCATACATATAATAATTGCATTAATTATTTTTCTAGATAACATACAAAATCAACAATTATGCAAAACTATAAATAATTGAATACTAGTGAGTAAAATCGTTGCGATTTTATAAATTAATTAAAAGGAAAAATTAAACTAAATAAGTAAATAAATAATACGGGAAATAATAAAAAAAAAGTACAATAAAATTATATTTGATTAACTTTTTTTTCCATATAATATCTTTTTTAACCCTATTGATCAAGGAGAATAGGAAAACTTTTTTAATTACTTCTTAAAAAATGATTTTTATTTCTTTTAGATCTTTATGTATTTGAATCAAGTACTTGAAATTAAAATGTGATAAAAAATATTGCGTTATTGTTGTAGATTTTAAATTCTGAATTACATTGTACATTAAGACATTCTTTATTTTTTACTCACAGTACCTAATATTTGTGATTATTTATTTTTTTAAAAAAAATGTGATAAGTATGTGTGTTGTTACGCAAATATTTCTATATGTTGTTTATGATCTAACATAAAACCATCAAACATTATTGTCAGTGAATTCTCAGTTATATAAATTAAAACATGCTAGTGCAAAAATAATTTTGCAGTTTTTATTTAAATTTGTGTATACAAGTATTAGTTTTATTTAGAAACGTTGCTAACGGAAAAAGTTTTTTGTATAAATTTGGATTGATATTATTAATTTTATTTTTACTGACGTATTCAAGTTCTTCTTCTACACAAATAAGTTTTACATGAAGGATGTTATCATTATTAAACTCCATTTTATATCAATGAAAATTTCTAAAATAATTAGATAGGATTTGGTGAGTTATTTTCGTTGGGGATTAATAATACATCCTTTTAAGTAACTTCGATTCCAATCATGAGGAAAAGTGAACCTATTTTATGTCAACTTTAAATAATACTCACTTTTGCAAATTAAAACTAATACAAAATAAAATTTATCTTTGAGGTACAAAAATCGTTCAATAAGTCTTTAGAAAAAAAAAGAAAAATAAATTATTTGATGTAGATTTTTATTTTTCATCATAATGTCTCTTTTTAGCTATATACACTTTTCCAAGCGTTTCTCCAACGTTTTTAAACCATCTAAAAAGTAAGATTTCATAAGGTTATTAAAACAGGCATTTTTTTGGGTGAAGACATTTTTGTTCTACGTGATCCGTTCTTCATCGAACAAATTTTTTAAGAATTGGAATTTTAAAAATAATTTCGGAGAATACGGTGTATGTTGCAATAATTCATACTTTAATTCCATCATTTTGTCCATCGAAATTGCTCAGATGCCCCCCTTGAAATGTATTGATATAAAAGAGTTTTTTTTTTCTTCTTTTATAAATTAGGACATTTTTTTTTCTTTTTTTTTCAATTAATCGGTGCAAATAGGAACGATAATACTGTCTAAGTATTGTTTTTTATATTCAAATAATCGGTGTTGTTGATTTCGTGTGCAATCCAAAAAGTCGTGGCCGGCCCATTTCACCGTCTTTGCTTTCTTTGAACTCCGTTCGCCCTCAAAACCCATTGTTTTAGCTGTTCCTTAATCTCTGCGGTACTGTAGTGAATTTCCGTTTCATCCACAGCCATGTATCGACTTAGAAACACGTCTAGGTTGCCACGAAAAAACGCTAAAACAGCCTCATAGTCGACCACACGATTGTGTTTATTTTTGACTGAGAGTAAGCACTTCACCCAACTTAACAAAGTTTCTTTCACACACAATTTGTTGTGCAAAATTGAACATATTGTACCTTGCGAAATGCCAGCGGCTTCGACTAATTCAGGCACTTTGATTTATTGATCACTCAGAATCATACCGTGGATTTTGTCAATCATTCTGTGCGTAGGCTCTTCCAATGGAATCTTGAACGTCATTCTTCTTTTGTGGATGTACGACCCCTTTTTAACTCATTTATCCAATTGTAAACAGTTGTACACACAGGAGCATATGTGCTGAGAAACTCATACAACACAACTTTGATCTCTTTTGGTGATAAACCTTTTGAATATATGTGTTTAATCACCATATTTTTCATTTTCCTAAACAAACACAAGTTCTTGCTTCAATTGACATTAAAAAGGAAACCATGTAATCGAAGTTACAGAAACATGGACGGCTGGCTAATTAATCATGATTCTTATTATAAACAAATGATTTTCGTTGCTACGTACGCCCTTTCTTGGATTTTCTAAGGACTAATTAAGCGATCATCATATCTGTATATTGTTGTATCTAATAATGTAAGGAAATTCATATTTATTTGAATAAATTAATGTGTTTGAGCCAGTTAATATTCAGTCGTTTTAGACATATTTGTAAATTGTATACTTTATGTAAGCATTTTGCATAAAATTTACAGCATTTATAACCTTAAAAATTGTAAAAAGTATTTTTTAAATATAGCATTTTATATACTGAGCCTAATTTTAAATAAAAAATAGAATGTAGTAAAACCTTTTAAAAATTACATTTATGATTCAAAATCCTCTTCTTTTTTATAAATATGCTGTGCAATACATAAACTTGATGAGTGCATATCAGAAAAATAAATCTACGGATATTCAATAAGAAATATCATTATTTTATACTGTGGAAAATATCTACACTATGCATGTAATAAATTTGCAGGAAGTGTATCAAAATTCTAAAAACGTATAATAAAGATAAATGTGATGTAATAATAATTGATATCGATGAGATAGATGCGCCGCGGCGCGCCGGCGGCGCGGTTTCGCTGCGTTTACGGTTTACGGCCAGCTTTATGGCTGGCGGCCAGCGTGGTAGCGAGCAAAGTGCGGTAATATAAAATGACAGTTGTTTGTAAAAGGTGTTGGTACTCCAGGACACATCATGTAAAGTTGTGTGTAAATTAGGACAAAGGGGCATCGATTCTGCCCTCATCATTGTCAGATACAGGGGTTGACAAAAAATATGGAAACACCTTTAAAAAAAAAAAAAAAAAAACATGTTTCTTTGCTTTAATATGGTGTAGGGAAACCCGTTGGCATTCAAAATAGCTGCAGTCTTCTGAATGGATAAATACAGTTCCTGTATGTAAAAGCAAGGGAATATTATACCATTCTTCCTGCAAACGGTGATAAAGTTTCAGAGTTAACGTATGTTATGGTGGATAACGAGAACGCACTTTCCGTTCCAAGTGTAGACCACAACGGTTCGATAATATTCAGGTCTGGTGACTGTGGTGGCCAGGGAGATGGGACAAATCCTTCCCGTGCCCAGAAACCAGTCCTGACAATGTGAGCTGTGTGAACAGGGCTTTGTATCGTCTTGGAAGACACCATCACCATCAGAACAAAGTTTGTACCATGTGGATGAACTTGATCTGGCCAAAAATGTTAATTCACATAAGTTTTGGCAGTCATGTGCCCTGACACAGTTATCATGGGGCCAGCAGGAGAACCACGATATGGCTGCCTAAACCATAACAGAACCCTGCCATGTTTCACTCTTGGCAACAAGCAGTCTGTATTATAGGCTTGAGATGGCGTTCTCCAGACGTAAACTCGGTCAGAAGTGGGAAACAATGTGAAAGAAGATCTGTCAGACCATATTACACGTCTCCACTGCCCTATATCCAGGCTTTATGACTTAAATTCACCTTTTCCAGTTACGGGCATTAGTAATACTGATGAGTGGCTTTCAATTGCAGCACGGCCAGAAATTCTGTTTATGAAGTTTTTTCCCTTCTAATTGTTTTGGTAATTACAGGGTTCTGTAACACA
Organism: Nephila pilipes; assembly: GCA_019974015.1. Taxonomy (NCBI): domain Eukaryota; kingdom Metazoa; phylum Arthropoda; class Arachnida; order Araneae; family Nephilidae; genus Nephila; species Nephila pilipes. The sequence goes on from BMAW01013347.1 coordinate 145,637, forward strand.
ACATCCATTTGTGCAGTAACTTTTGCAGTTGTGGTCTTCTTTATTTTCGTCACACCAATTTAATGATCGTCTGATAACATGTAACTGAACGAAGCATAACAA
>BMAW01013347.1:155420-178462 GCA_019974015.1 Nephila pilipes
TCAGAAAGACCACATGCAATCAAGATATCGGCTTCCGAAATTAATATATCTTCGAAATTAGATTTTAATTGAATTTTGATTGAAATCTGCATTGGCGGTTGGCGAAAGGGTTGGCTATAGATTGGCGATATATTCGGACTGAGGAGAAAGGTAAACTAAAGCTTTAAGATAATTAGTACAGAATTTCGTTTACTCCAGCCGCAAGCTCCATATTTTGAATAACTCAATTAATGAAGGTTTCTCATGCACCTCAGGGGAAGGGAATAAATTTTCAGCAGAAGGAAGTCTTCATTTGCTGAGTCGGATTTGGAATGTTTGAAACAGGACAATAGTAGAAAAGCAGATTTATACAATGTTTCGAGTTACTGTAAGTCTAATAACATATATTAGATCAATCAATTTAAAATCGGGGAAATTTCTAAATGGATTACTGAATTCATAAAAGTAGGAGCGAGTACTTCATTAACTGGATTTTAAGTAATTGAACATTGTTATTGGAGTTTTGATGTTGAATCTTGTGTAGTTAATCAAATTTTGAAATAAAATTTGATAATTATAATAATCAAATACCTTCATTGTGTTTTACTTCATAATTTACATTTTTGTTGATTTTTAATTGCGCTGAAGGTACAATAGTTCTTCGTAAGGAAAACATTTTTAAATGATAATGTTTTTGTACTTTTAGAAAAAATGAGCTTCAATGACAAAATAATTACAAAATTTATAGCAGGGCTTCAATACTCCTTTCTCTATAACTGTCTTTTCGATGTTTTATTATAATGTTGCTTGAACTGAGAATGTTACCTAATAAATGAAACATGACTTACATATATTAGAATACAATTGTTGAAATGTAATATATAAAATAAAGGATATATATTTATAAACATCAAATAATTTAATATTGTTGGTTAGTGAGAAATAGAGTGAAAGTTATCAATGAAGACGTCAGAATCTGACGTACTCTGCATACAGAGATATAAAAGCAAAGATAATAACGATCTTCCACAAGTGAATGCATCGAAACCTCGTGTAAAGTTCTACTAGACACTCGGACTCATTTGATTAGTATTAAATAAATACTTCGTTATAAGCTTTAGATTCAAACGGGGGTAGGAATTAAGATGTCTCAAGATCCTTAAACTTCAAAGTTTCCAATTTTTCGAAAAAAATATATGTTATAATTTCATCTTTTCTGAGTATTTTGGTGACAAAATTTTAACGATGCTACCTAAACTTCCAAAATTATCGAGAAAACAATAAACTTAGTTTAATTTATTTGCTATTTGATCACGTTCAGATGAGGTTTTCGATACCTGAAATATCATCCTAGTCTCCATATCTACGTCATAATATGTCTTAACCTCCTAAGTCCCGGCATCGCCTGTAGGAGACACTAAACAACACTTTCAAAATATACCACCAAAATAAATAAAAGGCATCATTGGTATCCAGAATTATTAGTTAATTTTCTTATTAATAAATGATAGTACTGGAAAAATTGATTTTTAATGAACATTTTTTATTCGTAGTTAATTTACGGTAAATTGAATAATGTGTTTTCTGAGAGAAAGAAAATTACTCACTCGCTCATCACTAAGTGTTCATATTTTTATTATTTTTGTAATAGAAAGCTATTAAACGCACTGTTGAATTCCTAAAATTTGCTGTTTATATATAGCATTATTATTTTCTTTCTCAAGTCTTCCCACTTATGATTTAGAACGCTGTTATTTCAGTGTCGCTTGCAGGAGACATTTGGCCAATGGCTATCAAAATCACTTGATTGGAAACTATAATTATGACATATATTTCAGCTTTGAATGGTATTTTTTAATTGCTAACTGAATTCACCCAATGTAGATATTTAAAGGATACAGGAAAGAATCCATATTTGTCAGAAAATGAAATGAAACAGCTCTTAATTATGTCTAATTTAAAATTTCCCAGAAATCGAATGTATTGGGCTGAAAAAAAATCGAAATTTCTTGCTAGCAGTCAACATTTCTCAGTAATTGCAAATTTTCAATCACAAACAACTTAAAAGTGAGAACTTATTCAATAGTATAAGATGCAAAGAGAGAGAGAGAAAAAAAAACGAATGATAAATTTTGGAAAGTATGGACCCTTCTGCAAACAGTTCGGACAGGAATATTTTGTAAATCAAATTTTACATTATGCAACAATTACACATTAAATTAAAATTAATGAAAGATTTTAAATCAATATGATGATGTCACTTTATCCTGATGTCTTCCCCAGGAGACATCGGGACAAATTTTTCAAAAATAACAATAATTTTTTTTTAACATTTTTTTCAGTACTTTTTCGTATATTTAGAATCAATTGATAAAAATGATTTCAAAATTTATGGTTCATATTTGGCCTTGGGTCTGAGGAGGTTAAGAGATTTCATGAATCTTGGACTCTTAAATTTTTGATTATTTGACAAAAAAAAATGTGTTAGATCCCAACCCTTTCTGAATATTTTAAAGATAAAGTTTTAACGATACTACTAAAACTTCCAGAGTGATCGAGGAAAAAAAACCAAACCTTGTTCAACTTTTTCTTTTCTTTTTTTTACCAGTTTTAACATCAACTTCCTTTTCCTCAAAACAAAAAAAAATGCTTGGGTGCAGGATTTCTCTAGAACTATTTATCACATTAGTTTGAAATTTTATACAAATACTCAAACTAACTTTATTTATGACTTACACATAAATGTTTAGACAAATTATTAAAAAACATTTTCTGAGAATTTTAAATTGTTTTTTCTTGAAATTTCATAATTTTCTTAAATTTGTTTTCACTACATTTTTATGATGTATGTGTAATTTTCAAATTGAGCAATTTTCATCTAAATAACATTACTTTTGTAAATTTTGATCTGTGATGTACTCAGTGCCCTGTGTATATTTAAATATTGATTTTCGTAAGTTTAAAAATGTTTCCAGTTTATAGTTCTTCAAAGCTCTCTCAATTTTTTTTTTTTTTGTTTTTAAATAGTATGAAATATATATAAATATCATATGTGATGAGAGTGTCATATTTCTAATTTCTTTCATTGATTAGATAAATCGGTTTCAAAAATGTTTTTCCACATTCATGAATAATTGTTTAGGACCTAAGACCCTTAAATTTATTGACATGATAACAAACAACTTGTGTTTTAATTACTTCGATATCTTAATAAATTCAAATTGAATTATTGCATGATTTAAATTTGTTACTTAATGTGTTGATTAGTGATTCTTAAGATATTGGATAACAATGGATAAAAATGTTCCGGCAATTTATATATTCAATTGAACAGTTAAAATACTGTTACCTAGTTTGTATTGTTAAAATATACTATAATCTTGATCAGAAATAGATAAAATATTATTTAAGTGCTGTCGATGACATTTAATGCTGAAAAGAGTTTTTCTTCTGTAGCAAACAATATTTCCACAGGTTTAGTTGTTGATTTTTTTATTCAAATTTTTGTATCCAGAATATTATTTTCAGTGGAATCTCACAATTAAAATTGGTTCTCATTTTTATATTTCAATACATCAATAAATTTTGACAGAATTTAATGCATTCCTTTTTAACCTGACATTTTCACACATCAATTAAATATACACATTTAGTAACTTAAATTGAAACGTTTCATTCATTTATTTGTAATTAAATAAATCAGATTAATTACAATCGTGAGCTTTCGAAAGCTAGATAATTAATTTGATAGGAAATGAAACGTGGTAAAGAAAATTACCAAAAATATTCATTGAGATATCGAATAAAATGCACGTGTATCAGAAAAAACACTAGTTATCTTAAATATATATGACAGCAAAATTACACTTCTGATCTGAATGTGATTGTTTTTATTTATAAACGGAGCACAAGAAACAACAAAGAGAGCTTTTGTCAACGTACCCTAAGAACGACACCTGAATTGGCAACTCCCTCCCCTAACTTCCACCTTGCGCCGTAGGGGGGACTTATGCTCTCGTCCGGATTTAATGTGTATCAACCCCTCTATACAAAGAATCTTTAATGGCCCTCTATTAATCTGAAGGATACTTATAAAATAAATATCATTCAAGGAATACGAATTTCATACGTATTAAGTCAAAACCTTTCTTTATATTTTGTTAAATATATTTAATATAAAAATATATATTTATAACTTTATGTAACCATTAAGGGGACTTAGTACCTTTTCACCTCCAAAAATTAAACAAATTTTTAAATTTGTTTTCAAAAAATAGTGTTGGATGTTAGGAGCATTTTAAAGCAAACCGCGTCAAAATCCTACAATTATTACGCTCTGTGCAACAAAAAATGTAAGTGTCTAAAGTGGCTTGTTCTTTGTGACGCAATGTAAACAAACCTTTTTTTCTCAGTTTCTTATTTTCACACTTTCCCACAGGATTGAGCTTTAAAATTTTACATGAGTATTGTACTTGTAGATCCTTATTCTGTGAACCTCAATTTTGTTGATGGGATGATTAGATTTTATTTTGTAGCATGGTACATGAAAAAAGTTACTAAATACAAATTTAATAACAATTTTAATTTTTCTATTTCTTTTAATGTAAGATAAATTTAAAATTTGAGGTTTACAGAATAAGGCCATTATTTAGCTTTAATTTAGTATAAGAGTTATGGTTCTACTGTACATCTTTCAAATGTTATCTTGTGGGTAATGTAAGGTAAGCTAATTTATTTTTTAAATTTTTGTACGCATATTTCATGTTGTTTAAGAAAATATATTAATTTAATAGCAAAACTTCACCCAATATTTTTAACTATATACTTTATTACACACACTGTCAAAGTTTCATATTGAAATGAGCAAACATTGTTGATTTATGATGAATCGAAAAAAGTTTGTCAAAATGTTCTACTTTTGATTTCGAAAGGTACTAAGTCCCCTTAAGCCAGAGAAAACACTCATCACGTATAGATAAATCGTTTTGAATTCATGCATCTAACATTTTTCAACCATTCCCTTGCAATTACCTTACAAATTATAGTTAACTGTGAAAAATGGTTTTAAGAAGGGAGAGGGGGTCAAACAATTCTCTATATAATCATACACCACACAGCATTTCACAAACGACAACGCTTTTGGAATAGTTTCTCGCAATCAAGTGATAGGTTTTCGAAATTAATATCTCTTCGTTAGAAATTCGAATTAGATTGAATTCTGATTGGAATCGGCGTCAGTGATCGGCAAAAGGATTGGCCTAGGATTGAAGATATCGTTATGAGGGAAGAGGAGGATCGGAAACTAATGCTGCCTAGCATAATTTCGTTTGCTCTTATCCTCAAGTTTCCATATTTTGGATAATACAATCAATGACGGCTATTCTCACCTCTCAAGAGATGAAAACTGATTGACTTCCGTTATTGAATCTTCGTTTGTTGAGATGAAATTTGAATTTATATAATGGATTGATGCAAGAAAAGATACGTATAGACAATATTCCTAATATTGAATATCAGATAAGATTTACTAAGTTTGGTTGTTTTATAATGGAGAACTTTCCAAGATAGTTGACTCCATTGAAATTATGACACGAGTAATAATTATATTTTAATAATCGAGATCTTTACATCGATTTAATACCCGGAATAAGTTAATATTTTATTTTATTTATTAAGATTAAATAACATTTAATACACTTAGTGTATTTAGGAATGTAGGAATAGGTATCATAAAATTTTAATAATTACTAAGAAATAACCAAGGGGATAGATAAAATTTAATATGTCATTGATTACTCCGTAAGCGATATGTACGAGGGTGGATTGATAAGTTTCCGGCCTGACCAAGAAAAACAAAGTTTTTAAGAATTTTTTTTTTTTATTTCTCAACATAATCTCCTCCAAGGCTGATACATTTTTCATAGTGGTGTTCTAGTCTAGTAATGCCATCTCTATAGACTGATTCGTCAAGCTCCTCAAAATACCCATTTACAGCTTCGATTACTTCTTCATTGTCCGCATATCTCTTACCACCAAGCCATTTTTTGAGGTTAGGAAACAGATAATAGTCACTCGGGGCTAGGTCTAGAGAGTAGGGAGGGTGCGGCATCAATTCAAATTTCAGATCGTTGATTTTAGCCATCGCAACGATTGACGTGTGCGCTGGTGCGTTATCGTGATGAAACAAGATTTTTTTCTTCGCCAGATGAGGTCGTTTAATTTTCATTTCGTGGCTCAAACGTTGCAATAAGTCTGCGTAGTATTGATCAGCGATAGTTTTACCCTTTTTACGGTAATCAATGTATATAATACCTCTTGCATCCCAAAAAACAGTAGCCATAACCTTGTTCGCCGAAAAAATTGTTTTTGCCTTCTTTGGAGTTGGTTCCCCTGGTCCAATCCACTGTTTAGACTGTTCTTTGGTTTCAGGAGTGTAGTGGTGGACCCAAGTTTCGTCAACGGTTACGAATCGACGCAAAAATTCGCTTGGATTACGCTTATACAACGCCAAATTGGCGGTAGAAATGTTCTTTCGAATCAATTTTTGGTCGACTGTTAGCACCCATCTTGCACAGAGCTTTTCCATATACAAATGTTGGTGCAAAATATTTTGTACACGTTCATATGACATCTTACAGGTCTCAGCTATCTCACGCACTTTTAATCTGCGGTCTTTCAGCACTATTTGATGGATTTTTTCGATCATATCTGGAGTTGTGACCTCAATGGGGCGTCCTGAGCGAGGCTCATCAGAGGTGCTCACACGACCCTTTTTAAACTCGGAAACCCACTGCTTAACGGTTGAATATGATGGGGAGGATGTCCCCAGTGTTGAGTCCATCTCTTCTTTAATTTCCTTCGGAGTTAACCCCTTCAAATAAAAGTATTTGATGACAGCACGAATTTCCAGCTTTTCCATTTTTACGAAAAACACAGAGGCGTCTTGTTCAGCGTGCTCTCAAACCTAAACTAACATGGCGATCGGACTGAAACTATAGCTACAAGCTATCTAAGGATGGTACTATAGAACGCCACCTCAAGGTAGGCCTCGTGGCGCCATCTCTTGGTCAGGCCGGAAACTTATCAATCCACCCTCGTACATAATATTTTAAATTACAGCGATATTGATTTATTTGCTTTCAGGAAGCCAAATATTATAAAGACTTAATTATTATCTCGGGGTATCGTAATGTCTCAAATATCAGTAAAAATAATCGAAATAAAAAAATTTTATTTCTCCTTCTAAACACTTCCGTACATAATCGTCACCCAGAGTATTGCAATTCTTCCGGCGTTTCTGAATTTTTCAAAAGCAGTCATGTAGTGAGCACTCTGTCTTCTCCTTATAAAGAGTTACCATAATTTATGGCTTCCGGAAACCAAACATTTGTATTAATTATTGCAATTTACAACTTTATGTATATTAGTATCTGTCAATAAACAGAATAAATTATTCAAAATTATAACTCGGTTATCTCATAGCAATAATTAAGCCTCTTCAATATTCTTACTTAGGTTGAAAAGCTTCCTTATGCAGATGTCTAAAGTTAAATAAAGACACTAATCGTAATTGTATTTTAATAGTAGAAAACTAATCATTGATTTAATAATCATAATTAATATCTTTCAGCTCTTATAGAGCTTATCGTTATAAAATGTTTATACGCATAGTTTACTTATGAATGCAGTATACTACTATGTCAACTACTTTATACTATTTCGTTTCAGTAGTGTTACACAAAGGTATTGGTAACTTAATAAATAATTAGGAAATCGATTAATGATTATTGTAAAATAGCTATCTAAACCGTAATGCCAAAGACCAAGAAATTTTTTTAGTTCTTTTTAAGTATCTAATTTAAGTTCTTATATATAAAACATATTTTTTTCTCACTTATCCGTTCTCATTTTGCTTTGAAAAAACAAAAACAAAAAAAATTCTATTTTCCCTAAATGGTCTTTCGAATGTCATAACTTTTTGGCTGCGATTATAACTTAAAACTTCTTAATTATTTTAGATATTAAATTTTGTCTTTTATTATTTAGATTATTTCAAGGAGTATAAAATAAGTTGAAAGAATATTTTTCCATTTATATTTGTATGATAATCCACTAGGTGTAAACTGCTAATGAACTACGTGATTGAAAATACACTTACCTCTAACCGAACTCGTCTACTGGTTAAGGCTTCCGTCTACCCACCATTTTGATTTCATGGACGTAATGTTAATCCTATGGGATTTCGACTTAAGTTCTTTCATTTTTACTCTTTGATCTATTTGAATGTAATAGAGAGCATCTGAAAGAGCAAAAAATAAGAAATGCTTCTATGGAATTACTTTATTCCTCCAATTTTTAAAAATATTTTTGTTCTTATTTCAACGATTCGTGTGTGAGTTTTCCTTCATTAGAAAATGTTCTTAAATATTCTTAAAAATCCGTGGGAAAACGTAATTCCACAGAAGTATTCATTATTTTTTGCTCTTTCGCGTGTACTTTACTGCAATCAAATAGATCAAATAGTAAAGATGTGAGAATGAAAGTCGAAATTCCATAGGATTAACATTACGTTCACGAAATCAAAATGGCGGATACCGTCTACCAGCTAAAGATTAAGGCTACCTTTGATTTCGTGGACATAATGTTAAAAAATTCTATGAAATTGTTCTACTAACGCCATAAAACTTATACTATTTAACCTATTTGTATGCAATAAAGTGCATCTGAGAGAGTAGATAATAATAATGGCTTCTAAGGAATAACATTTTGTCCCCTACTTTTGAAAATATTTTAAATATTTCTTAAAGACCGATGAACACTCAAATATGTGTTTAAAATAGGGCTTAAAAATATTTATTAAAAATCGTTAATTAAATGTAACTCTGCAGAAACTTTCGTTGTTTTTCGCTCTTTCGGATGTACTTTTTCCATTCTAATATATTAAATAATAAAGATTGGGGACGGGGTAGTAGACATTCCATTGGATTAACGTTACGCCCTTGAATTCAAAATGGCTGGTAGACTTAAGATGGCAAATCTTAAAACAGGAAGCATTCAAGGAGAGTTGAAGCAGAGATTCAACTTCTGGGGCATCATATGGATAAATAGAGACTATACTACCTATTAAATCGAAATGTGTTGGTCACAACTTTATTTCACAAGAAGGAGTACCTTAGGGGTTTTACTTTTACTTACCAGTTGGAGTCCATCGGCGGTATTCCTTTATATTGGTGCCATTTTTGTTTATGTAACTGCTTTGGAATATGTAATAACGTGAATGTTGCTTATGTTACGTTTAAACAGAAAAAGAAATGTAGAAAATGAAAACTGCCATGATCGGATATCAAGTAACAGAAATTACGTAGTCAATTACGATGCATAATATTCCATTCGAGGTGCAGTATGGAAGTTTAACTTAGGAAATATCATAATTCACAAATTGCCTATAACACTCTTGACAGTAATTCAAAATTGCATTGTTTAGTACTATACTGATACAATCTCAAAACAATCGATCAATATACCAACATGTATTGTTGATGTTTTTGGGTTGTTAATCAACATATGTTTAACTGGTAGCTTCATAGCCGAATCAAATTTCTGCAGCTTTAATTAAGACCTTCAGAAATAATGATATTGCTGAAATTTTCTGTGTCCATATCTTCATTTTATAGTTTTAATTTCTAGCTTAAAACCACTTAAGACCCACCGAGTTGCGGGTGGAGCTGATAAACGTTAAATCTGTCGACTAAATTAATAATTAAAATCCAATTAGTGGCGTCTTATTGCCGGCGTTAATCACATAATAATAAATCTGTATTCATAATTGCCTTTATTTAGGACCTGCTAAAGAATTTTATATTCTGCATATTCAGTGTATGTTTGGGTTTGGTTTGTTTTTATTATCGTCGCATTAGAAGCAACTCGAAGGCTATTGGCGATGGACCTCAATAATTTTGAAACTCAGTCAGGTGACGACAACGAACACCTCCACACCAACTAGAGAACTTGTGTCCCCGACAGATTTTACGTACATCAGCCCCGGCTACACGGCAGGTCTTTTGTGACATCAAGGCTCGAACCCGCGACTTTACGAAAACCTATGAGTCAGCGGCTATGACCACTAGTCTACAGCAGCCACCACATTCAGTGCAAACAGAATCAACATTGATATACTCAACTGAATAAAATCACTATCTCTTAAATTGATAGAAACTGAGAAAAAATATCACGAAGAAATTAAAAAATCTTAGTATTATGATCCCTACTAAACACAGATATTTCTTTATATGTTTCTTTATAAACTCCCTCGGTTTAATCATTACTGAACATTCTGAAAAAAATAAGTTGTTTATATTTTAGCAATAATCTGTTTAGTGCGAAGTATCAGCACAAAACGGTTCCAAACTTTTTTCGCATATATAGGTTCGCTATCTAAGCAAAACACCTTCTAATCTTATAATAAAAAGATAAAAAGAATATAAATTGCATTTTAAACAATTTCAAGCAATTAATCGCATGAATTAAGGCTCCACATAAAAATTTCCCTACATTATCAAGATTAAAATGTCAAGTTTATTCTTTATTCCAAAGAATCTGCACATTCGTTGCCAGACCGAAAGCTATAACTTGTGTCAAGAAGTATTTTCATTTTATTTGGACAATAAACGCCTCCTGGTATCAATAATAAATACCAATGGGAAAATATAATGAATGAAAATACATTTTTAATTAGAGTTTTCAAGAATTTGAGTTTAATTCCAGTTTAATATTAACACTGAGAACATGTGCGTCGAAAATAAATTTGAGAAGTGAAAGAAAGCGATATATTATTTAATTTTATTACTCTACTTTTGATTCGAAAATTCTGAAATGCTGTAAAAGTTCTTGGAAAATTTACGTATTATATATTTATGTGATATGTTTCATTTAAATATATTATTTAATGAGCTTCTTGTACAAGACTTTTACAATTCCACGCGCGCAAAGAATTCCTTTTACATTCAGAGATTGATTCTTCATACATATTTCAATAAGAAACGTGCGTTAATTATTAAGTGTTTCATTTCCTCTAAAAATGTGAATGTTGTGTTATATTAATACTCCATAACCATTCAATGACATTTGGTTGTAATAAAGTTCATAGTATCAAATATTTTTAAATAATTAATTAAACGATTTTTTTTCAAAATGTGCAGTAATTCTTAGAAATATCTTTACTAAGAATTTAATTTCAATTCTGAATTATTTATTCTTCTCAGAAAAACAGTCTTGTTATTTACATTCGACGTAGATTAAACTGATTGAAAAATATAATAAAACTGTATAGCTAGGTTTTTAATTATTCCCCAAGGAAACAATCAAGTGGGCGTTGTTCGCTTAAAGTTCAGTATCACATAAATCATGTAATTAAATATTCGATTGATATGAATATATATAGATATAGTATAGTACCCAACCACTTTGATTTTTAATATATTTATTATTCAAAATAATTACAGAGTTGGCTTTTTAGTTTGTTAGATGGATTTAATTATAATTGTTTAGCATAGAGTGTAGTTAACTTTTTTTTATTCTTTAGTCAGATAATTGTTTTCACTCATATTATACTAGTATACAAAAAATTCATTTTGATATTTGATGCTTGAGTTTATATTTGTTTGATATTTTATTGAAAGAGATAATTAATTTGTCTAGTTAAGGTATTCGTACACCTTTAAGACGTTATTTTTAGCCAAAATTTTCGATTTTCTAATTTTAATGTCAGTTTACAATTTAAACATTTTTCTTTCTACTGGTGTTTAAATTTTGCTTATACCTTATTTAGAACTTCAGTTATAGGTATTTGAATTTTACTCGGTTGCTAATTAATAATTGCATTTGAAAGTTTGTTTTTGATTTTTCTCAAAATGAGTATTCTCGACATATTTACATACGGCAATTAGATATCAGAAAAAGTTATGAACCAAATAAGTTTTAATTTTACAAGTATCTTCCTTATATAGTTTTTAAGAACCCCTACTATTTTTATGGTTGCAAAAGTGATATGTTTTTGTAACAAAGGTGTTAATCATGTATTGTCATAACTTTTTTTCTTTTTTTCATCGTTACTTGACTTGAAACGCAATAAAAAATGTAGTAATATGATTTTCCTCATGAAAGTAGTACCAGCCCTCAACAATTTTATGATGAATAAGATATTATTCAGGAAAAACCAAACGTTTTAAAAGCACCATTTTAATAATGGTGACAGGAAGTTTGATTAAAAGAAAATTATTGAAATGTCTAGTCAAAACCGTCGCCAATATCTAAATATTGCATTGTTAGGCAAGTAAGAACGGCTCCAAAGATTTCAGACATAAAGTTCTGATAGAAAATTTGATGACACACAAACCCAACGAGACAGACACACAACAAGTGAATACATAAGCGATTGAAACAACTAAAAATTAATTAATTCATCTGTAGATGTAGAATGGCTTGAATGATTTAAAAGCTAACCACCATAGGCAATAAGAATTTGGGTATTTTGCCAAATGGGCTACCTAAGTCCGTTACGGACTTAACGTTCAACAAATAAATCGCCAAGTTTGTTGCCAATTTTGAAATCGTGCCAAATGGTTGGGTTAAACTTCATTATTGAAAAATAGTAGTCAAAAGGCTGTACAAATGTCTAAATATTGCATTGGATAGGCGAGGTAAGAACATTCCTACAATTTGTCAGCTCTAAGCGATGGGAATTATAATAGTGACTGATCGAAAGTTGACTGTACACGCACCTCAATTGAAATACACAAAAGAGTTTAAATTCACAGAATATTGTACTTATTTTTTGAATTTTGAACACTATTCTAATTCAATTTATGTACCATTTTCTACCATATTTTCCACTTTTTTTTTTCAAAATTTAAAACAGATGTATAATAGGTTTTTCATTAGTTTTAGGTTTATTTTAGTCATTAGAATATTTAGATAAAAATCAATGTATTTCAAAAAATTTCTCGAAGAGTTATGGTGCTGTAAGGTAATCATAATAGATTACAAACTGCTACGATTAATTTCATCTTTCACTAGACTTATCTCAAGATTTTCTATTTAGTTACTTTTTAAGGTTACCAGGAAATTCGAGGAATAGTGGAATACCAAATCTAATTCTTGTTTTTGTGATATATATATTTTCATGTTTTAAATAGAGTTTAGATTTTTTTGTGAGTCTATTCATAATTTAATGACAGTTGATTATGGATAAGTTTGTATAACTGTTCCATTTTAAAATATCAACATAACATGGTTCCAAATTTCTTACCTTGCTACTAAAAGGATACTTATGCATGATGTGGATCAAAAATGATTTCCAAGTACATACCTAAATTTTAAGACTACATTTTTCTAATTAAAACAGAAAAATGATTTCCAAAAGTACAAAGTTCTATGATTTCGTCGTAAAAATATACCGTAAAGTCATTTAAACAGTTTATTATTTTTGTGCATTGTTTTATATATGAAGAGTAATACTTTCTTACTAACATCAATCAACTCGAGGATAACATTGAAAACAACATTTTTTTGCAAGATTTTTTATTCATCAACAACCTTGTATATCACCTTTTGATGTCCTAATCGTTCAACACTTTTCCAAATTTTCCATTTTTTTTTCATGAAATCTTTTTTTGCGAGTAAATAGATAAACAACTTTCTGATCAATCAGCTCGTTGTCTGTTTGTTATCAAACAATCGGCACGCCTTGAAACCTTTTCATCTCACTTCAAAACCTTCAGTAAATACACTTCCATATGATACCTGCTGTCATCCTCACAATCATCCACTGACTTCGCTACGATCTTTCATTATAATTTTGTCACTTCATCACATTTTCGGTGTAACGCTCACAGGTCCAGCGTTCCGCATTAAATGCCATCAGGCTAGACCACGTTTAACTGGCAAAACCACCGACAAATCGTTGCTCTTTGATGGATAGGTCGGGTAATATTTTCAATCCTTGCTTTTCAACGCACGTGTGTTATGTTAAAACAATGATTTTATCAGAACACGAAATGGTAAACAAACTACAAAACGACTTTACTCCAACCTCGATAACTCAGCTGTTTCTGGTCCGATCGACTTAAAATTTTGACACGTTTCAAGCAAAGGTTAGTACTGTAGAAAAACCTGGTTACTGGTTTACTACGAGCGCTATCTCTGGGTTAGTCTCGGGAGTTATTGATTGATGTGTTATTTATGGAATGCTATTTTTAAAAATTTTACCTAAATGCGAATGTATCTGTAAAACTCTGTTCATATTTAACTAAATGAGAAAGAAAACCTTTTGACTAAAAATACTTTTATAGTTCAATAAAATGAGTGAAATGTCATTATTAGGCACGCGAAAAAGAAAAAAAAAACATAAGCTCAAAGATTAATTTTTAGAATTTAAGTGTCACAAAAAAGAAAGAGTTCTAAATTCGATACCTTATTCCCCTTTTCCATATTCCGGTACCTTTAAGTGACCAAGCACAATTGATCCAGATAGGAAGAGTATAAACTAGTTTGGATAAATATTACACTATATCACTCTCTCTAAATGGCCCGGTAACCAAGTGATACCGAGGTCTTGGCTGGTGTTGTCTATTCGAGTCCTGGGTACGAGTCCTGATACTACTAAAGATCTATCGTGTAGTAAGGCTTAAACACGTTAAATCTATTGAGGTTCAACGTTCTCATGTTAGGATGGCGGAGAGATATTTGGTGAGAGAATGCAAGCTTAGGTATTGTCCTCGTTTCTTAATATTCAAAATCATGAGTTTCGTCGCCATTAGCCCAAAATTGCTTCTAAGTGCAACTTATATTCATTCATTGATTTATCATTGTTTTTTTCATTAGCGTCTCACTTAGTAGCTATACGACCGCTAAGGGTGACAGACATAGAAATTTTGAACGACAATCAACTGACAAGAAAAACACCTTAATTAGCACTTCTTCCCTAAACTTCCACGCAACATAAATTGGAGAACTTTGAAGTTCTACAAATTTAACATACATTAGTTCCCATGCACGGTGGGTCTTTAGTCTCATCCGAACTCGAATTCACGATTCAACTAAAACAACGCTGGCCATGAACTCGCGACCATGACACCTGGGCTACTGCAGCAACTAATTACTATTTTAATTAAAAATAGGTTTAAAAAATATTAAAAATTACTGCCTCAGGCTACTGGTAGTTATTATCAGCTAAACATTATAATGGATAATTAATGAGTTGAATTAATTTTTTAATGCTTACATACAAGAAATGATGCAACCTCAATGGGGGAGCTTCGTATAGAGTTACAGAGTTCCTTCTTAATTCCGAAGAAAATACCTCCTTATCAAAACTGCTGTTTTAATTTGAAATATTATGAGAAGTTGTATAATTAAGCTTCGAGAAATACACCACGTTAAGAGATCTAGATCTTCTCATGTCACGTTGTATGGGACAATGTTATTGTCTCATTTTCGGTAAGCATAGAATAAAGTACCGGTTTAGTACGGTACTGCATTGTTCTGGTAAGAGAGCTTCTTTTTATCCTCCGACTAGAACCCTTAAAATAAAAATCACCGTTTATTAACCATATAAATAATAATAGCAAAGCTTTTCACGCTTTGATGAAATAAAGTGACTTCAGAAAGAATCTCATTTCTGCTTTTCCCCATGTAATGAAGTGGACTCGTCTATCGAAAAGGCGGAGCCTAGACTATTCTCGTGCTAGACGATTTATATTACGAACTCTCCATGTAATACAATTGCATGTCTATTTTATTTTTAGGTTTTATCTTTACATATTGATAGTTAGGAATTGAATGTATCTAGAATAAAAGGAATGTTTGACAACGTATATATATACATACAATCAGGAGAATTTCCTTCGCACAAAAATAATATAAAAAGTCCATTTAAAGCTTGGTAAATGATTTTTGGAGCTGAATATGGCTAAGCTTTGATCTATAAGTTTGATTATCTCTCTTAAGCAAAATTGAAAATAAAAATCAATGATTCCGGGCGATCAGAATTGTTAGTCAAATATGGCTGGAAATCAGATTAAGATAAAAAGAAACTAAAAATAAATATATATTTACTATAAGGAGAAAGATACCTAAATAAAATTGCATAGTGATAAAATAAAGTTTTTTTTAAATGATCTGAGTGATCTAGAATAAATAACTTAATTCGATATACACATCCAATAACATGTGTTTCTTCATAATCAAAGATAATTTTCGACAGAGAAAATGGAATTTTTTTCCCTGTGTTTTCTTAAATAAAACATTTATCATTGTTTTAAAGCTTATTTGGATTTATTGGTTGGTTTTCAATTATAGTAAAATTTCATTTGGAAGTGAAATGCTATTTTGTTTAGTTTCTTCATTTAAAATACATTAGTGCAAAACTAAATTTCATGTTTGGAAAAATAATTCAGTCATTACTTTAATTAACAAAACAATTATACACTTTTTTGACAAAAAACAACAAACCTGAAGCTATATCCTTATTGAATGATATAAATTTTAATCAAAAGATTTTAGATCTTGTTTACAGAAGCGTATGATTGTTTCAGAATATAATTAAGTGAACTGCTTAATCATTTTTAATTATTAAATCGCAAAGTTGTCTCTCAATTTCTTTAAAAGCATATTTCATACTTAAAGAAAGGCTAGTTAATCAAAGTTTTGTTTGATTAAAACTACTCTCATTAAAAAAAGTTCGAAAATTACCTGCAGGGGAAAAAAAGACACTCATCCTTTTCATGATTAGCAGCCAGCTGAAACTGCTCAAATTAAAATATCTCAAGAACAATTTAGCCCAAAATATTACTCCCTCGCTGGGCAATTTTTTTTCTTGAATACTTTTACTTCTCTTTTCAACTAGCACTCGAGTAATACCGAAATTAGAAATTATTGTCGCTAAATGACAAAAGAAAAATGTTGAAATAGAAGAACCGTAATTCCTTCTGATTACTAAGTGAGAGTTTTTTGACGGTTTCAATCACTGGGACTCTATCGTAATTTTTTTTACCGAACTTTTGTTACTAGTCCTGTTACTGTGGCGACGCCAAAGAATGTAATTTACTAGGAACAAGGGGGAAAAGTATTAAATTATAGGATACTGCAAACTGAATCGTAGAATATGTCGACGGAATTTCTTTAATGGGGGTTTTATTGTGTGAAAAATGGAGGCATTTGGCGAGGGTTTTTTTTAATTTTTTTTCCCATCTTTTTGTTAATGAAACAAATCGTTAAATTTAGCGAATGTTTTTGGCTGATATTTAAGCAAATCCATGCCGAGAATAAATTATCCTTCACTAATAAGTTATTTTTTTATCTTATACAATAATTAGAATAAGGTGATGAAGAGCATGTTCATTTATATCGAGGATTTCAACGAGCGTTAGCTATTTCTCATTAGTTACATTTTCATAACTTTCAGAGGGCTTCTTATTAATAGAGAAGAAGTCTTGCGAATGGAAGGTCATGAGCACGAAGATCACTTTCTTGAAATAACCATGGAAGCAATAATTTAGGTTTTCGCATTTTACATCTCACCGGATAGCAAATGATTTTCTCCTATGTTTGTAAAACAATTTTTTGACAATATGTTTCTGCCCTACACAAGGTTCTCTAACTACCGCTTATATTTTATATAATTTTTGATTACAGTCCAGTTCAGGTGTTGATCTCGACACCTAAACTTAAGCCTACACTTCATATAAACACCACGTCAAAATGAGGATTCTGAGCCTCTGAGAATGGATCTCATCTCATCTCTAAGATATTTATGTAGGAAAATCAGGACTCAAAAAAGGTGACTAGACTGAAACAATGCTGATTATAAGCTCGATACCATAATCGTTCAGCTACCACAGTTGCTGTAATGAATTTTTGCAGTAAACTGCAAGGAAACATTTTGATGCATTTGTTATGGTACATTTTGATGCATTTGTTATGTTAGAAGATTCTGAATAGTTATTTCTGTCTGATTCAAAAATCAAATAATCACAGCCACTAAATCTCGTTGGTGTCGTAGCAGCTATAAGTTATGGTCGAGAATTTGCAGCCTTCGTTGTTTCTTCGAGTTGTGGGTTCTAATCTTAATCCCCCTAAAATCTCGCTAGGTAAAGCAATTTGTCCAAGCTTCATATCCTCTCATCGAAGTCGTGTCGTATTTTGAAAAGTGAAATGCTTCCTTATGTATCATACTCACACCTTGAAATGAAAGTTGAAAATTACTATTTCCGTCTTCAACAGCAACGGATTATTCAGTCAGAAAATAGTAACCAGGTTATTCTTTATGACGATCAGATGATGATATTAACATGAGATCTTTTACCATACTCTCCACACCACGCTAAGGTAATGAGTATGATGTGGTTTGGAGAATGAAATAAATGGTCAGAAATCATTATCGTCCTTCGATTGTAGCTCGAATTTTCGAGACAACTCTAGCTTCTAGGACTGGGATTCTCATCCAACGACACACCTGTCTTGAAATGTACATGAGAGACGATTAGTGAGCACGTGGAAAAAATGATTGAGGCAGATACATGACTATCAAAGAACAAATTAATTCTGAAATGTTAAAATAAAATTTAAAATTTGTTAAATGCTTTTATTAAGATTGGGTAGGTAAGAGCATTATTAAGTTTGTTAGTTTCAACATTGTCGATTATTGAAGTAGAGAAATTGTTGGAGCACGCATTAGATAGTCCTCTAATAAATCCCTTTAATGGCGAACTTCGAAAGATTTAGGGCACATCTCAGTGAGAAATATCGTTAAATTTCTAAAGGTGTCATATTCTTACTGCCGTTAACTTTCATGGAACTTGAATAGGCATTTTTTTTTTCGTATATTTAAATAAAAAATAAATGTAAAAACAAATTAAGCGCAGTTTTGGATATGATGTCATATTTATCTTCTTATAAGTCTAATTTTTCAAAATTATGAGAATCAATGAAGCTTCCTGGATAGAAAACAATCTTGCTCATGTAGTTTGTAGAGACATCATGAGTAATACTTTAAATTATTTCAAATGTTCATGAATAAATTGTTTTCTTTCCATCATTGTCAAAACATAATTTCATTAAAATAAGTCATACCTGATATGTTTAATTCATTGACAAACATTACTTAAAAATATTCGGCTTGTTGAAAACTTGAATTTCCAAGAAGTATCAAAAATTTGGGAAACAGTTTTGTTGAAGTTCTGAATGTTTAACTTATTCTCTAATTTTAAAATTGAATATAAAATATATTACCTTTATGGAATAATTGTTTATTATATTATGGGCATTGTTTCCCTTTAAATCTGTTTTCATCCAAATTTATAGTTTGCAAACGAAATCGATTTTCGTAATGTCATAGCTCAGAAACTTTTATTTGAACACTTGTGTGTGTGTGATACTTGGTATAATTAGGTTTTTTTTTTATTTTGATTGAAGACTTGAACTAGAATATATATAATATTTGATTTTTAAGGAGATTCATAAGATTTTAAAATTAACAGAAACATGAAATTTTAGTGAAAATCACATTATTGTTATTTTCAATTTCAACAACTTTCTAACACTTAAATAAATGTAAAAAAAATTGATATAGGTTGTCTCATTCTATATATATATATATATATATATATATATATATATATATATATATATATATATATATATTTATATATACGATTTATAGGAATATTTTATTGGCCTTTTGACAGTAATAACAAATTAACTACATAAATAGACAAATTTAATAACATTAAAAAAAATTTTTTTTCAACAACTGTTTGATCAAGGATTGACTCAATAAAATTTTTTAAATATTTACATCAAGCAAATATATTAGCATCTTGTTGAATCGTGACCAAATTTCAAATCCACCAAGCACAACAATAGGTCCACAAAGTCGGGCTTTGTTGAAGTGGTCTAGCAGTGAAGAATTCTATTTTATTTATATTTTACACAGCTTACTTTACCTACTCTGACCGTTATACCTCTTTACCATACAACTTTACACAAATTAAATTGGTTTGCATCCTTTTCTGCATTTTATCAAAACAATGATTTAAATCTTTTTCAATTTATAGGTGATGATGTAAGTATATTTTTTTTCATTTTGGAGTATGTGATATGTTATTTTGAAACTTAAAGAAAATTCTGTCCTAGCTACCTCGTGTAGCATTTGGAATCTTCATTTTAGTTCTTGTGGCAATTTTAAGTATTTTGGATTTTGTTGATAATTTTCAGAAATTATAGATTTTTTATTTTGTAAATTTTATCGTTGGAAATTTTTTTGCATCTTTTTAACGGCCAACTCTTTTGTAATTTGGATTTCCCACCAGCTTACCAGGAATTATATAGATTTACTTTTGTAGATTTTAATGCTGATTTGTTTGGTAATTCTTTTAATCATGAACTTTGCAATTTGGATTTCCTAATTCAGAAATACCAAGTCGTAAAGGGGAAGGTTGTACCATTAAACTAGTTTAACCCCGGCCATTCCTGTATTCTCAGCCTGATGTTGGCTTTTCTTTTTGACTCTGCTGTGGGTTCAATATTTTCTTCATTTATTTTCTTTTCATTGTTAGCATTTCTTCTGGATTTTTGACTTTTAATTATTTTAAATTAATTTTTCTTATAATTTCTCAGTATATATATATATATATATATATATATATATATGAAGAGTAAGTATATATATATATATATATATATATATATATATATATATATATATAGATATGTAATTATATATATCATATATATATATATATATATATATATATATATATATGATATATATATATACTTTAATTATAAGTTTGATTCATAAGAAATAGTATATATCTGTGAACTAAATTTATCTGCTATTATTTATCTCACTTTGTAAATAATGGTGTGAATATTAAGTATTAATGCATTATTACTTGCTTAACAGATAGCATTTAGATTTATATAACTCGCAGTATTGTAAGACCTTAATTATTATCCTAGGATTTCGTAAAATTTTTGTTACTACTAAAACAACAGAAAAAATATTTATTTCTTCTTCTTAACGCATCTATAGATAATCCTCATCCATAGTTATACATTAAATAGAGTGTTTCTTGACCTTTCTATGGCTGTCATTGTAGAACTCAGCAAATTGAAATCAATTTTTTCCTTAGAGTGAGTTTCTTCAATTTACAACTTCCAGAAACCAAAAAATCGACATGAATAGCTTTTATTTGCAATAAATTTTATGTTAGAATAAATTTATATGCAGAATTAATTTTAACACTTTTTATCGTTTATTTAAAGTAATAAATAAATTTTATGATACCCCCATGTAGAGATACAAAAATGTTTAATAAAGAAAATTATAGAAGTGCTTTTAAGAAAAAATGCTAACTTTGTTCCTGTGTTTTAACTCAAAATGCTAATTTTGTTCGTATTTTTGAACTATATTTATATAATTTTAAGTAAAATATTTGTGTATGTAGTTGAAGTTATATATATATATATATATATATATATATATATATATATATTATAAGAAACTTATAATATATATAAGAAATATGTATTTATATATTATTAAAAACTTGTTCGAAAATGTATTCAGGTAAGAACAACTTATACGATGTTTTCGTGAAATTTCTATATTTATATTATAATTTTAATATAGGATAAAATAAAGTAACTTAAAAATTTCACATTTCCTTTATTGACTGTAAAATATATTGTAATTATTAAATTTGAAATAAATCTAAATAAAAGAAAAAGTAATGAAGAAAATTTAATCCGAAAAATAATGTACTTGTTTAAATATACCTAACTAAAAGTTTTCTCGTGCAAAATTTAGTAAGAAATCTTTTTTTGACTTCCAGTTTCAGATTTTTTCTCACCTTTGCCTTAAATTATTTTTTCATTATATATATATATATATATATATATATATATATATATATATATATATGTTAAAATTACAACTTGAAGGTAGTATTAATAGACTATTCCTTTACATTTACTCTGATATTATTTTGTACACTTAACAATTTCAGCCCTTGAATTCGAAAACTATGGAAATTGTAACTAACTAAGCTCATTTAATTTTCGAAACTAGATGAAACAATTTATTCTCGGCGTTGAATTTGACAAAGAATGGACTAATTTGCAAGTTCATTCGGATTAACAATTTCCACTTTCCGTCACACTGAAATTAATATTATGTTACAGTTTCTGATTGTGAATATTCTTAACAGAATGCAGCCAAGCATATTTCACAATGTTGCGAAATGTAGTCAAACGTTGCAGGGAAAAGTCCATTCTCTGAACCCAAACACATTAGAGTGATTCTTTGCGCTCTATAGTAACGAAGACATTTTAATGAATATTCATTTAAACTTACTGACCATGATGGCTCCTCTATCCTGAGTTAAATAGCATAGTTGTCATGGGTCCTTTAGGCGCCTGGAGGAATATCCAAGATATCAACATGTTATTCTTATTCGAAGAATTGCTTTAGGAAGTTCACAAAAATACATTTGTTATAGACTATTTTGTGAAACTAGGAACTTGAGACATTTATGCTGCTACAAACGTGCCTGTCGAATGATTACCAGATGGCCAGTGGTACAAGGATATTTACTGTCAAAGTCTATTATCTGATGAGGGCTATAGTACATTAAATAAGGTTTGTCCTCCAGTGACCTCTGTAAGGATATAAGCATCATTTGAACAGTATTCCGAGATTCTTTGAAAACAACATTACATACTTTTTACAATTTGTTCGCCTGGTTTTCTCATCACAGAAGATCATGGATACACGGTGTCTTATTAAAACACATCAGAGAGTTTCTATTATTTATTATAGTGTCTCAAAAATGTAATAATTTTCTAACCAATTTATTTAATTGATATACGTTCATTTGTCAGTATACAGGCAAATAATAAAAAGAAAGCATTTTAATTTCATGCATAATATTCTGCTAATATAATAGTCTGTCGTTCCATATTTGCAGTAATTAAATGCAGTCATTCTAAAATTTAAATAATAA